>BHFT01032305.1:0-37865 GCA_004320025.1 Laticauda laticaudata
TTTAAGCCCAGCCTTTCCAGAAGAGACTGAAGCACCTCCCATCTCTGGATGCTCTGAACAGCTCATGGGAGAAAGAATTATTTTGCCAAACTTTTTATTGGCAATATTTGCCAAATATTGCCAAACTGCAGCAAAACAGAATATGGGAAGGCAGGGCAGAGGTTTAAGAGATATTCAATTCAATCACCCATATAAACATTTTGTACTAAAGTTACAGTTAGTCCTTGACCTATGAGCATTCACTCAATGACTATTTGAAGTTATGATGGGCTGAATAAATAGTGATTATGACTGGTCCATAAGAGTTCCAGCTCCCCCAGGTCACATAATTCTGATCCAAATACTTGGCAACTGGCTTGCGGTATCTTGCAATCATGTGATCACCATTTACAATCTTTTTGGTGGCTTTCCAGAAAGTCACAGGAAAGGTTGCAAGTTGCTGGAGTAAGTCTTCTCCACCTTCTGCTTTCTCTCTTCCAGCCCCTCTGCATTTGCACTGCCCTGGCAAATAGTGCCCTCTCCCCAGCTCTTCGCTCTCCCTCGAATACTTGTGTATCTCTTACTCATCCCCAGTCCTCCTCATACCATCCCCAACTCATGCTTCTTTTCTTATATCTCCTCCTTGCCCTTGTGATGCTTCCCTCTCACTTTCATACACCACCCCTAACATATTCCTCATGCACTTCTTTGCATGCCCAACTGTGCTTCACACCCTCGTGCTTCACATCCTCAGACAGAGTAATATCTCCTCACTCTGTCGCCCTCCTCCAGCATCAGCTTTTATATGCCTATGAGCCTGGGACTTCCAACTTCCTGCTACCTTCACCATGACATTGGTTGTAAGAAGTTTACAGAAAGATGCCTCAACTAATGACTGTGGGATTCAACTAAGACAGCAACTGGGAATGCAATGACTGCTGTCATAAGTGGTGTGGTTACGCTTTATGGCCACATTGCTTCGCAAAAGAAATTCCATTCTCAAATGCCCTCATAGGTAGAGGGTTCTCTGTAGATTTATTTCTTCACACATAAAATAAACATATATGGCTATTAGTCATGTCTATTTTATTTACACCCCAATTTTCAACTTCAAATTTGTTGTCTTTGTCATTTCAAATATAAGAATCAATAGTCTGAGTAGATTTGAGAGTTGTGATGGAATGTGGACCGGAAGAAGCAATAGAGGGGAGTCTAGGCAGCATACAACTATTCTAGGAAGATGGTACCAGCTGTACATTCCAGAGACAAACTCAGTGTAAGAAACTATGCAGTTCTTAGCTAAATGTTCTAAGCTCACATGATTTTTTGTCCAGACCCCTGGTGTGCACATGTTTCACCTCTCCTGCAGGTGCTGCATTAGTTGCCGATTCGCTTCCAGGTGCAATTCAAGGTGCTGGTTGTCACCTTTAAAGCCCTTCATGACTTGGGACAGGGTTATCTGACAGTCATATCTATCCGACCCATTAGAGCGGGGAGGCAGGGAAAGTTGCAGGTAAATAGACAGCATATAAATTCAATAAATAAATAAATAAAAATGGGGGAGGAGAAAAGAGGTTCAGGGTATCCACATCCTAGAATTCCCCCAGGATATATCTGCCAGGGTAGAGAATTATAGCTTTACTTTGTCTAGACTGTGCCCATTAGATGTAAGCAAATGAAGGATTGGACCTGACTGAATTTCAGTGTTCTCTTTGGCTTGGGTTTGAGCCTGACAAAGAGATTAGTTTACTAACAAGAAAAATGGCCAAGCCTGCAACTATTGCACAGTTACAAACAATGCTTCCAGGATACCAAACTCTATCTGTTATTCATCAAAACCATAGCATGTGTATTGCTGTTTAAAAATACTAAAATATTAAAACCAATCAAAAATATTGGTTTCTATTTAGTTTAGTTGAATTGGTTTTAATCGCAATCTTGTTGGCAACTATGTTTAAGATAAAATTATTTCTCAATATAGCTAACAATTTTTTAAAAAAACATTAAACATTATTAAAATTTAATAGCATTATTAAAATGCTATTAAAGTAATAATAAAATTGTTTAAAAAGTGTTACTGAAGAAATTTCTGTTCTGGACTTTATTGGAAAATTATGAAGGGAAATTTAAAATGAAATCAAGAGAACTTAAATTAGGATGTAATTGTCAATAGTTCTCCCATTTATAGTTGTCTGAAAGATTTAAAATGGTTAAAAAGACTTAGTGAAGAGCAAAGAAAAATTTCAAAATTTGAAATAAAATTGTGTACTGATAAATATATATATACCAGTAGTTGCCAAAATGAATCAACTTTTTGTTAAATTTGAAACAGGAAGAACAAGTTACAAATGTATGATAAAGTGGGCTAAGAATTTGGTTATAATATGCAGATGGATCAATTCAAACATATGTGATTAAAAGGGTTGAGATTTGCATTGTGCTATGATCTCAAAGATTTTTTTTATAAAATATGTTGTTGATACATGATACTAGACATATTATCCAAAACAGTGGTCGCCAACCAATGGGCCTGGGACCACTGGTGGTCCGCAAGAAAATTTTGGTGGTCCGCAGAGAAATCTCACCCCCAAAGCACCCCCCCCAAAGCAATTAATCCAGGCTGCACGGGAACACAAGGCTGAGCCACCCACATGGCCCGTGGGAACACAAGGCTTTGCATCGCTTGCATTGTGAGCAACATGAGGTAGTGAGGGGAGGGAGGAAAGGGTGGAGGGGGAGAATCTGCCCCATTCGCCCCACCTGGCCACTGGGCTGTTTTTTCCACTTCTTTCTTCTTCTGCTTTTGGCTACATGCAAGGAAAACAGCAAAAGTCTTTCTTTCTCTCCCCCCCAAACTCCGCCAGAAATGAGTCTTTGGGGCTCTGTTCCAAGAGGCTGCACCAGCGCGATAAGTCTCACAAAGACTCATTTCTGGCAGAGTTTGGGGGAGAGAAAGAAAAACTTCTGTTGCTTCTGCTGCTTTCCTTGTATGAAGCCAAAAGTCACTCACTCTCTCTCTCTCTCTCCCCTGCCCAGAGAATGGAGATGGTATCCTGCAATCCCAAATAAAGGATGATCATTCGGTAGGAAAACGGGGTGAGGAATTTTTCTGCAGACCTTTTTGGGGATTTTCCCAGGGTCTCTGCTCCTTCTGCAGAGACCATGGGAAAATCCCCAAAAAAGTCTGCAGGAAAATCCCTCACCTCATTTCCTATTGATCCATCATCCTTTATTTGGGATTGCAGGATACCATCTCTCACTCTCTCTCTCCCCCAGAGAATGGAGCTGGAAATCAAGTTAGGAATGTGGCTGCCTTGGAGGGAGTGAGGATGTCTGAGGAACCTCTGTGTGTGTGTGTGTGTGTGTGTGTGTGGTGTGTGTGGTGAGAGAGAGAAGAGAGAGAGAGAGAGAGAGAGAGAGAGAGAGAGAGAGAGAGAGAGAGAGAAACTGAAAGCACCACCACCAGCCCTCTGGGGTTAGATCGGAGATATCTCTCTCCCTCTCTCTCTCATCAATGTCAGCAAGCCGCTGTGACTCAAAATTCATACTAGTGGTCCGCCGGGATTTAAAATTAAATTGGTGTTTGGTGGTCCCTGAGGTCCAAAAGGTTGGCAACCCCTGATCTAGAATGTATTAAGACACTTCAAATATTTGTTGGAAATGTGAACAACATAAAGAGACATTTTATCATGTTTCGTGGACACATGAAAAACTAAAACAAATTGGGTCCAAATATTTACTTTGATATCAAGGGATTTCAAGATTGAAATTCAATTAAAGCCAGAACTTTTCCTTTTAGCAAAATGGATAAATGGATAAACAAGAAAAAACCATGGAAGATTTCAATGTATGATCATAGCAGCAAGATTGCTTTATGCACAAAGATGGAAAGTTCGGACCTACTCACTATGGAGGAATGGTTTGTGAATTTGATAGATTTTACAAAAATTGATAAATTAACTTCTTTGATTAGAGAAAGGACATTTATTTGCTTTTATTTCTGGAAGCCTCTTATGGACTTTTTGCATAAAAATGAAAAAGTTGAACTTGTGATTTATGATTGTGATTAGATAGGCTAGACTATAAAAGGAAGAGTATTATGGTGTAAAGTTAGAGAGGTAGGTCAAAATATGTTTGAACTTACAATGCTATGAAGAATATTGGAAGCCACTTTTTAATACTTTTTTTCCTATTTTTCTTTTAAAATTTTCCTAGCCGTACACTTTTTGCTTTCTCTTCTTTTTTCCTTTCTTACTGTCTATTAGTTTTTACCATCTTTACCATCTTGTTTAAGAGTTTTAATAAAAATCATATTTGGGAAAATGTTTTTTTCTGTATACAAGACTGAATGCCAAATACAATATTCCATCTTTTTGTGCTGTCCAACATGTTAACAGTCAGAACTTGCTCTCAATCACAACTGTTCTTTCCTGAGCTGAAGGCTTTTGTGAAATCAGGGATCACAAGCACATAAAAAACAAGGACCAGTTTCCCTTCCTCTTTCTGGGTCCCTCTTCCTCCATTGGCTAGGAAAAATTCCTTCTTGAGGAAGGAATCTGACAAGTGAGTCAGGTTGTCCAGCACTAATGTCTAGAGGCTCAATTTGTGTGCACAGTCATCAGACTGAAAAAGGTCTGGCTAGTAGAGGAGAGGGAGATAAAGCAGTTTTTATAATTGTTGTGTTGTCTACTCTTTTTGTTTTCAGAAGCAATGAAAACAGCATTCTCACTCCCCACAAAGGAAAAGGCAATGTCATCAGGGGGCAACCAAGGCTAGACCTCTTTTTCAATGCTTGTTGGCAATGCCATGTTCTCATGCACTGTAGCATGATTTGCCTTGGGTTATTGTTCTCTTTAGATTTGCTTTCATCTTCTCCTTGACAAAGACAAGCAAAAAACAGTATTTTTTGGTCATTTTCCCTTGACATACTTCTTTGGTTTTCAGGTGAAAGAGTTCCTTTATCCCCCACCACTACTACCACCCAAAAATAAATTATGGCTGTTCTGAAAATGTCGCCAATTTCTAGGATGATAACATCTAGCCTGCAAGGATTCCAAGGAATGGTGCAGCCTGTTGTTCTTGCTCAGTGCAAGCTTTGGAACTCTACAAAAGTGCATGATCAGTGAGTGACATAGGATAGGGAAGAGGTTGTGGGATCTAAAGCGGTGGAAAGCAGCTGCAAAGCTTACAGCAGGTGTGTCAAACTGGCTGTCCCGCAGGCTGAATATGTCACACACAAGCCACAGTCACCCCAGTTTCCCGAAGGGGAAAAAAACATCACGATATGTCACATGATGTGGCAAGTTTGACACCTGTGACCTACAGGAAGCCAATAGGGAGGGAAAGTAGGCCCCAAACCTGCCAGGGATCCTGAGGGCTGGAAGTAGACCTTGGAAGGCCAGGACAGGTGAATGTGGGCCTCCCCACCTGAGTACCCTAAACTCTGTTTAAAATCCACATTGGTGAGAACAGGAATAGGAATCATATGACATGATCAGACAGGTGCCTCACTTAATGACCAGCACAACTTGCCATCAAAATGGGGATGCTCCATTAGTTGTAACACAGGGACTACTGTATATAAAATCAAATACTGAGTGAAATGGAAGAACTAAATTAAAAGGAGAAAAGAGAATAAGATAATAATAATTATTAAAAAACTATACCATGTATAACTTATCAGCTTGATTTGGGAGATCCATCTGCCATAACCACTGAATCAAAAATGGTAACAGGGAAGAATAGAGATGAGGCAAAGAGGCACAAAGTCGGGAAGTAACAGGGCGAAGAATATCTTATCACCAAGAAAGAACAATTAATGGATATCATGTATTGCTGCTATTCATATTTCTATCACCATCACTACACATACGTATTTCCCACTAGGGATATGAGAACAGGAGACATGTACAGGTAATCAGAATAATGGCAAACTGGAATTAACTTGTATGAAGAAAGGATAAAAATCTGTAATAGAGAATTACTAATGAATTGTGCATATTTTGTGATACCACCTACAACCACAAATATACAGCAAATTCAAAGTTCTATACTGGCTCCTATACTCTATTCTGGGCAAGAATGAAGTTGTTTTCCAATGTGTAAAAAGCAGAACCATGTGAACTCAAGATAAATGCTTCCAAAAAAACCCACAAAGACATGTATGCATTCCTAGGTACTGTTAAAGATCCACACTTATCTGTTTTCCTTTACTGTATGATGATCTTCTGAACTTATACTGTGATTAGTTTTGTATTAGCATCTGCATCAAAACAGATTTATTGTAAGATCAGGATTCAACTCTGTACATTTAAAGTTCCTTTGATATTTCTTAACATCTAATATTTTTTCTCTATATGTACACAGATAGTCCTTGACTTACAATCATAATTGAGTCCAAAATTTCTGTTGCTAAGTGAGTCAATTGTTAAGTGAGTTCTGCCCTATTTTACAATCTCTCTTGCCACAGTTGTTAATTATATCACTGCAATTGTTAAGTTAGTTCCATGATTGTTTTGTGAATCTGGATTCCCCATTGACTTTGTCAAAAGGATGCAAAAAGGGATATGATCAGAGGTGGGCTGCTGCCAGTTCGGACCATTTCGAGCGAACCAGTTATTACGATTCTGCACAGTTCGGTGAACCGGCAAATCCCACCACTGGCTGGCCCTGCCTTCCCTGCCCTGCCCTATCTTGCCTTGCCCACCTTGGCTGGTGGCTAGAGTCAAGCCCAGCCCAGCTATACTCTGGCTCCTTCGCTCGCTCGCTTGCCTAGACCACATAGCCTCGCTGATCTTCACACCTCTCCCGCTCTGCTCACTCAACTAGTAAAGCGCCAGTTCCCATCTCTGGCATTCCCTGGGGCCTACGGGCAAATGCCTCCCACATGCCCTTCGCCTCCGATTGGGGGATGCGCCAATTCCTGCCTGGGGCCTTCCCCAGGGCCGAAGGGTGGATGCCACCCACTCACCCTTTGCCTCGGGGACATACCAATTCCTGCCTTTCTAAAGGGACACACCTCTCCTCTGTCACTGCCCCTCTGAATCGACTTGCTGCCCTGGCTGTTTTCCCTCCTTCAGGGGCCCCGTGATCTCTTTGCTTCTTCCCCCACAACCGCTTCTTTCTTCGTCCTGTGACCTTACCTTCTTCCCACGGCTGGTGGCAGAGGGGAAGGCAAGCCAGGGCTGAGCCGTCGCCACTTGGCTGTCCCCCAGCCCGCATCTTATTCTCCGCCTGAATTCTCTACAGCTGCTGGGCCTCGTTTGCCTGTGGACGGGGGGGCGACCAGACAGCATGAGACCATGCAGCCCACATCGCCCCTCTGCCAACTGCTCCTCCTTTGCCCGCCAGCCCTCGCACTTCAAATGAGCACCAGCCGCCGCTGTGAGAATGGTGCGAGCCCATGGGCTGGTGGAAGAAAGGGCTGATGGCGGGGAAGGAAGATCTGCTCAGGGTTTGCTATGCTCAGCCAACGGGCCACCGGGCGGGGGGGGAACACGGCAAGGCTTGGGCCCAGCTTCAGCTTCTGCAAAGCCTAGGTGGGAAACCTGAAAGGAAATGCCTCCAAGGGCAGCCTGCTTACCCATCCACTGCCAGGCTGGCCTGAAAGCAGCATGTGTGTCCCCTTCTCGCATGCTGGATGCAGGCCCCAAGACAGAGGGGAGGGAGAGCAAGCAGCAGCCCAGAACAGGGTCCCAAAGGCTGCCGAGCATTGCCGTGTCCCCACCACCACCACCGAGGTGGCCTTTTGGCTAAATGCAGCAAGTCCAGAGCAAATCTTCCTTCCCCATCAGCCTTACGTTCCAGCCCATGGGGCTCGCACCATTCTCACAGCAGTGGCCCACATTCATCCGAAGTGCATAGGCTATAGGGTGATGGAGGGGCAGGGGTGGCTGGCAGAGTAGCGATGCAGGCCAGATAGCCTTGTGCTCCCTGATTGCCCCCATCTGCAGACAGGTGAGGCCCAGCAGCTGCAGAGAATCCAGGCGGAGGGCGAGATGTGGGGTGGGGGGGGAGCTGAATGACGACAGCTCAGCTTTGACTCACCTTCCTCTCTGCCACCAGCTGTGGGAGGAAAGTAAGGTAATGGTCACAGCCAGCTGGCAAAACCAAACATGTCCCCAGCCCAGAGTTGCAGCTTGCGCCTTGCTTTAAGTTCTCCGCCCTTTTTTTAAAAATCTCCCCCCAAAAGAGAGGGGAAGTCCCACCCCCAGCTCCTTTGTTGGACCCAGAAGCCTTGCCTGCTGGGCTTTCTGAACAACACAGAGCTGGTTGCACCCAGTCTCTGAGAGGCTAGCCAGGAGTGCCTGGCAGGCTCGGGCTTTTTCCTCAGGAAAGAAAGGCACATTCACTGTTTCCTTCTACGACTGGCCTTGGAGAAGCCTGCCCTCACAATCAGACTCCCTTTCTTCCAATACTTGTGCAGGGAATCCAGACTTAGAGCAACGGTTTAGAGCTTGTTAAGGAGGACCGCTCTGCCCCAGCCATGCATTTTCCAGGGCTTCTTGGAGTGAAAAGCATGCAATATGCTGCTGCGAAGCTCTTCCAGGATTCCTTGTATGAGTATGGAAGAAAATTGGCTGATGGTTGGCTGCAGCCAGGCTCTGGGCTTGGAGCAGCAGCACACGGAGTTCTGGGTGCATAATCTACTGCTCATAATCTCCTCATAATCTCCCAATACTCAAATCACTGAACTGGAAGAGATTCTCCATTGTGTTGGTGAGTACGTATGGACAGTGAGCTTTTTGCTTTTTCCGCCCACATTCCCATCCTGATCGGGCGCAGTGCAAGCAGCCCAATAGAGGCAGAAAACAGAGTTTTACCATCAGCCCTTCTCTTTTTTTCCTCTTAGCCTCCTTTTGCCAGCATGCACCAGACAGTCATAAACTTTAAATGGGCTTTTGTCAGCCCAAGGGGCAGGGAAGGGGTTCGGAATGCTGTCTAGGAAATCACCCTGTCTCTGCATTAGCCCACCTGTGTTGCCCCCACCTTGCTATCAAGTTGGCCATGTTTAGTCACATGACCTCAAGCCATGGCCACCCAACCAGTCACGAGGGTGTCAGCAACCCACAGCTGCAGAGCTGCATGTGGCTCTTAGGGCCTTCTGCTGCAGCTACCTGTCCATCACTGGCTGCCCCTCACCCTTTCCCTCCCTTCCCTTGCCCGGCCTAAGAAGGGCAGGGGATGGAGAAGCGGTCGGGTTTGATTCTCCAGCGCCTCATTCGTGCTGGAGCTTTTCTCTGCGTCTCTCTCATAACTCTCTCTCTCTCCCCCCCTTCATTCTCTATCTCCCATCCTCTCTCTCCTTCTCTCTGTATCTCTCTTCCCCCCTCTGTTTCTCTCTTCACCTCTGTATATCTCTCTTCCCCTCCTCCTTTCCTCCCTCTTCTCTGTATCTCTCTCTCTGTGTCTCCTTCTGTCTCTCTCTCGCTCTCCATATCTCCCCTTCTCTGTATCTGTGTGTGTGTGTGTGAGTGTGTGTGTATCTCCCCCTGCCCTCTCTCTCTCAGAAAGCCAAGGCTGGGCCAAGCCGACAAGCTCTCTTTGGAGCACTTTGCTACTCCTTTTATTTATTCTTTTTGGAAATCTGGGCTGGCTAAGGAACGAGCAACCAGCCATGGCAGAGGCCTGCCTCCTCCCCCTCTCCCCTGGCAACCCCCTGGCTGGCTGTGGCAGGGCCAGGAGGGTGCACGAGCGGGGAGACCCTCCTCAAACAAGCAGTCGGGTTGGCCAAAGCTCAGGAAAGATGCCTAGCCAGCTGGCCAGGGGATCGTGAAGCCTCTGCTGAGGCTCGTGCTTGTTCCTTCGCCAGCCCAGACTTCCAAAAGGAAGAAATAAAAGGAGTCGCGGAGTGCCCCAAGGACAGCATGCCAGCTTGGCTCACCCTCGGCTTTCCAAGAGAGAGGAGAAAAAGGGGAATGCATATGCACACACAGATACAGGGAGAGAGAGAGAGAGAAGGGGAGACAGAGGGAGAGACATAGATACAGAGAGAGGGGAAGATAGGGAGAGTGAGATACAGAGAGGGAGACACAGAGAAAGAGAGAGAGGGGCGAGGAGGGGGATAGAGAGATAGAGGAGAAATGGGAAGAGAGGGGGAGAGAGATACGAAGAGGGGAAGACAGAGATACAGAGAGAAGTAGAGAGTGAGAGGCGCAGAGAGAAACAGAGCGATACGAGAGGGGGAGAGAGGTGAAAAGAGGGGAAGGGGAGAGAGATTTAGAGAGAAAGGGAGAGATAGACATGGGGAGAGAGGGGGAGAGAGAGATAGAGGGGGGAGGGGGAAGAGCGGGAAAGGGGGAGAGATACATTGAGAGGGAGAGACAGGGGGAGAGAGACAGAGGGGAGAGGGAGAGATACAGAGAGAGGGGAAGAAGAAAAGAAAGATACAGAGAGAGAGAGAGAAGTGTTTTGTGGATGGGTAGGCATAGTTATGGGGTCATGTGACTTGGTGGGAATGAGTGATATCAAGTTGGCCACACCCATCCAGGTTTTGTGGCTCCTAGGTTGTTTTTTTTTCTATGGGGAACGGGTCCAAAATGTGTGTTTAAGGTTGGAGACCTTGTGACTAGGTGAAGTAGTTATTAAATTACTTGAATCCCACCACTGGATATGACCCCGGGATCCTGCAGCCATCATAAATATAAGTCTGTTGCCAACCATCTGAATTTTGATCACTTGACCGTAAGGATGCTACAACATTCATAAATGTAAAAAACATTCATACTTCACTTTTTTCAGTGCTGTTGTATCTTCGAATGGTCATTAAATGAACTATTCTAAGTTGAGGACTACCCACACATACATACATAGGTATGTGTGTGTATATGTATGTATATGTGTACATATATATGTATATACATATATATACCACCCAGCACAGATAAATTCTGTGGCCAAAACACTAATTGCCAGAACCAAACGCCTGGCAGACAAGACACATATAGCAGAACCATAATAAAACGACTGAACTATGCACCTGGACTAAAGTATTGACAGCACTAACGGCTTCCAAAAAACAAAATCACAAGCTTGATCCACAAAAACACAGCGCAAGACATAACAGAGACGCTAGAAGATCAACAGACTATGGAAGCAGCTGTCTTGCCCTACATAAGAGGTAGGTACAGATAAAATCAGTAAGAATAGTACAAAGGCTATCACAATCAAGACTGCCTTCAAAACAGACAAAAATAGCAGCCATCCTTAAAAACGGCGCAAAAGACAAATTGAGCCTGGAAAACCAAGGCATATACAAAGTTCCCTGTGGCATCATGCCCGGGCCCACATACATTGGACAGACCAATAGAAGAATAAGTACCCGCCTGGATGAACACAAAAATGCAGTTAAAAAAGCTGGAAGCACACCTCTTGACTAGTCAAGCATGAAAACCAAGCAGGTCACAACATCAACTTCAATGGCACTAAAACCTAGCCATACTATAGAAAACCCGCAGCCACAGAATTCATCAGAGAAGCCATAGAGATTGAAAAAAGACGGCTGAAAGGCATGAATAGAAGAGATTGATTCCACCAGACTGTCAATCATTTGAAGGCCTGCAACTCTCAAATAGAAAGATCTCCACACGCACAAGCCAGGCAAACACGTGGGCACAGAACAGACTCCCTCTATAGCTTCAGCTGCAAACACCCCCCCACCAGGCAGCCCAGATTGACGCAAGCTTCCTAAATAGATAATAGCCGTCCTTTCACACGAAGCCAAGCTGCACTGAAAGCTCGCATAGCAGGAACAGCGTGTTGCAGGCCAATTAAAGCCCACAAAACAGACAGAAAGAGAACCAGAAACACAATCAACAAACGTCGCAAGTCGCAATAAACACAGACCAAAGACACCCACCAATCAGGATTGTAGAGAAAAAACATCCTGGCAACACAATAGGCTAGCCTCAAATTTAAAACCATGGCTGTGAGACCTGCTGACCCACATACAAGACTCGCATACAGAAGGGCCTGATGATGGCAGATGAGAATGTCTGCTGAAACGTTGCTACAACTTTAAAAGCATTACAATGACGTGGGATAATACCCGAAGGAAGCTGAACTGCATTCATGTATATGTATGCGTATATGTGTATGTGTATGTGTGTGGAGGTAAAGGCTCCCCTTGCACATATGTGCTAGTTGTTCCTGACTCTAGGGGGTGGTGCTCATCTTCGTTTCTAAGCCGAAGAGCCAGCATCGTCTAATGACAATTCCATGATCATGTGGCCAGCATGACTAAATGCTGAAGGAGCACAGAACGCTGTTAGCTTCCCACCAAAGTGGTCCCTATTTTTACATAATTTCGAACTGCTAGGTTAGAAGAAGCTGGGGAAAGTAACGGGAGCTCACTTTGTTATGCGGCACTGGGAATTTGAACCTTTCTGATGGACAAGCTCAGCCTCTTAGCCACTGAGCCACACGTGTATATATGGTTTTATGGCAATCATATATTACTCATATTCATTTCTTATACAATAAACCAACAATAAAAATATACTTTAAAATAGTACAGTAATACTAGAAAAAATAATTTAATCCTTAATAGTCATTTATGTTTTAGATAATTTCCAAAATATGTTATTGTCCAAAACACCTAAAATAAAAAGTACCATATAGTATAAAACCAAGTTTTAAAAATGTTTCTAAATAAAAGCAAAAATATTTCCTTTGGCTATACAGCCCTTGTATACAAGCTTTATAACTGTTCACTTTTTTTTATTGCAATGAATTTCCATGTCTCATATTTATTTATTGAATTTATATTGCTGCCTATTTGCCCATGGCGACTCAAGGCGGTTTACACAATGTAAAACCATATTTAAAATAAAAAAACAATAAAAAAATAACAAAAAGAATCAAATAAATTAATAAAGAACAAAATCTGGGGAAAAATCACCCCCAATTCCCACCCCCCACCCCAACGACAGCAGATCACACGAGCCATTTGATGGGCTCCATATGCTCTGGGTTCTCCAGGCCCACTGGCAGAACCAGGTCTTCAGTGTCTTCTGGAAGAGTATTAGAGAGGAGGTCAATTCTAATCTTTGGAGGAATGATGTTCCAGAGAGTGGGAGCTACCACTTAGAAGGCCCTTCTTCTGCGTCCTACCAGATGTATCTCCCTCAGGGATGGGACCCACAACATTCTCTGCCTCCCCGCTCTGATGAGTTGGGCAAAAGAGACGGTCCCTCAGATAACCTGATCCCAAGCCATAAAGGGCTTCAAAGGTGACAACCAGCACCTTGAATTGCACCCGGAAAAAAATCAGCAACCAATGCAGCTCCCACAGGAGAGGTGAAACATGAGCACACCAGGGTCTGCACAAAACCATGCGGGCTGCTGCATTTTGCACCCACTGGAGCTTCTGGATGTTCTTCAAGGGCAGCCCCATGTAGAGTGTGTTGCAATAATCAAGACGGGAAATGACCAGGGCATGAGTGACTGTGTATAGGGACTGTTGGTCCAGGAAAGGGTGTACAACCCACAGTTGCACAAGTCCTCCTGGCCATAACTGCCATTTCTTCGAGCAGGAGTTGTGAGTCCAGAAAAACCTCTAGATTACACACAGCGTCTGTCTGAAGTAGTGCCACCCCATCCAAGACCAAAGGTGGCAATTCCCCCTGAGCTAACGAACTCCAAACCCAGAGCCACTTGGTCTTGCAAGGATTTATTTTCAACCCATTGCTCTCCATCCAGTCCCTAAGAGCCTTCAGGCACTGCGAGAGGGAGGACACAGCAAGACTTAACTCATCATGGGCCAAGACATACAGACTGAATATTGGTGATAGCTCAGTCCATGGTGATGGATGATCTCACCCAGCAGCTTCATACACATGTTGAACAGGAGTGGAGAGAGTACCGAGCCTTGCAGAACCCCATAAAGCAGCGGGTGAGGGCTGGTTCTCTCCCCTCCTATCAACACTGACTGCGAGTGGCCACAGAGGAAGGAAGTGAACCAGGACAGCACAAGGCCTCTCACTCCCATCCCCTGAAGCTGCCTCAGGAAAATCTCATGGTCAATGTTATTGAAAGCTGCCAAGAGGTCAAGTAGAACAAGGGTGGATGCACTATCTCCCATCCCGCTCCTGCCAAGGTGCAACCAATGCCGTTTCTGTCCCAAATTCAGGCCTGAATCCTGACTGGTAGGGATCGAGATTATCCGTTTCATCCAGAAACCTCTGGAGCTGCTGCGCGACCACCTTCTCAACAACCTTCCCCCAAAAGGGAAGACTGGAGACAGGTTGGAAATTATCCAACTGGGTGGAATCCAGCAATGGCTTCTTAATAAGAGAGCAGACCACAGCCTCCTCAATGTGCTGGGGCACCGTCCCCTCCTGTAGGGAAGTATGTAGGGAATCACCACCAGAGTCTACCCGCCTGTCATCTCCTGGGAATCTTTCACAAGCCAGGAAGGAGATGGGTCTAAAACACAGGTGCTTGCATGCATTCTCCCTAGGATCCTGTCCACTTCCCCAGGAGCAATAGGGTCAAACCATTCCCACATAATAGGGCAAAAACTTGCCTCAGGAGCTTCCACCAGACCAGCAACCACTCCAGCATCTAATTTGGAACTAAGACGAGCGATTTTGTCTTTCAGAAAATCTGCAAATTCCTTAGGGTGCCCCTTCAGATGGACCTCAATCTCCTCCTTCCCAAGAAGGAGGCAGCTCACCTTAAAGAGGGTCACTGGACAATTATCTGCAAACGCAATTAGTGTGAAGTATTTAACACTTCTCTGCATGAATTGCCACAAGGTAGGCCTTAGTAGCAGCTCTTACCCATGTTCGATCAAGTTCATCTCCTGTCTTTCACCAACGGCTCTTTAGACATTTCCTCATGTGTTTCATCTCTCTCAATTCCTCTGTATACCATGGGGCACAGAGAGGTCTATGGGTGAGGAGAGGTCACAAGGGTGCAATCATACCCAGAGCCTCAGTCACCTTCCTATTCTACACAGTGACTAAGAGCTTGGCTGGAATTCACAGTAGATCTGCAGTTATAACCCCAGCTCCTTTTGGAACCTATCTAGGTCCATTAGTTGACGGAGGTAGACCAATCTTATAGGTCCTGCCTCACTGAAAGGGGGTGCAGCTTTTGAGAAACTCGTTGCCACCAGATTTACCTCAAAGATGGACAATTCTGACTTTAAAACTTTTTCCTGTATTCCTCCCTCTCTCCCCCCTTCAACATTAGAGAAAATTCCTATGCAATGTCTAACAGAATTGCTAGATAAATCCTGGAGATGTGTTTTTTCGCAATAAATGTGCACATCAAGCAAAGCTGTGTGTAGAGGCAGGAACCAAAAAGAAGACTATAGTAGAATGATGCTAAATTAAAAGAGGGTAGCTGAAGTTAGAAGAGAGGAGATAGGAGAGAATCAGACTGGATGGAGATGAGAAAATGCAAAAGTTGCATGGGGAAGGTATAAAAAAGAAAACTCTTTAATTCATAAAATAAAAGAAATAAAAATAAAATAAAATGCATTCCATCCCATCCAGATTTAATCTCAGTTTAATCTTCAAATACACCAGTACTTTCCAGAAACAGTCTAAAGTTGAATTGAATCATTGCAACTGGGATAATTTTTTTATGTTAGTTTGAGAGCTTTCACTACTCATCCAGGCAGTTTCTTCAGTCAAAGCAAAGCATGTATCAACTCATGACACAGCAACCTCAGGGATTTCTTCCCCAACCTAGATGATTGAGAATGTTCATCAAGGTATTTTCCAGAAGCAGGTTTATACAGTAGCCATTTGCATTTCTTTGCTTTCAATAATTTCTTCTATAATTATAAAATTTTTATAATAAAAAATAGCCCCATTTGTCCACTTTATTTATTTTTAAAGGGAACAGCAGTAAAAATCTAACATATTCAGGAATGCACCTACTCCAGAAGATGGGTGGTGGTAAAAAAAGCTCTGTGTATATATTCCATCAACTACAATCATACTATTCTAATCCCATGCCTCTCCCCAAATATTTTTGCATTTTACAGCAAAGCAGTCACCAGCATTCTTCATTTGGTTATTGGAGAAAATAAAGAAACTCCATATAAAATTATTTTGGAGAGAAGAATAGTCATTTTCACCTTCAACTTGCAGTTTGTTGAATCTTAAAGGGATCTGAGCACTAAGATTTCCCATAGCCATTTTAAAAAAACAGGATGCAAACCTATTACATTCTATTCCATATTCTGTCAGAATTGTGATGATCACCATGCTGCAAAAATCTGGGCTATAAAATTGACACAAACGGAGTATATAAAACATGTGATTCTACAAAAGAATGATTCAAAGGAAACAGAAAATTTCTGTGCAGATGCAAGGTAACCAAAAAACAGAGTGCTCATCTGAAGGAGGACCAACCCAAAGAAACACCAGCTGGTACTATTCCTCTACCAAAGCATATAATTTAAAAAGAACCAGGTTATGTTATTTACCAACTCTTTACCCTTGCCAACAAGGGTGAAGCAACAGTTTAAAAGAAAAGAAATAACAATGTAACTCATACAAATAAACTCTCTTCAAATATTTTAACCTGTTCTATAATATCCATAGAAAAATATTTGGAATTCATTTTATTAAACTAATTCATAGCGTTAAGCACTTAACCTATAATGCAATCCAAAGTAACTACATTAACTGCTGTTTTGGGTGCTGATATCACCATACTGAGGAGCAAAATTATGAATGGCTATTAGAATTTACCTTTTGATTATTTCAGATGCACAAATTATGAAACTGTTATATCCCAGGAAGTTCAAAGCAATGTATTAAAATTAATATACTTTTACATAAAACTGAAACCATTCTCTTATACTTATAATGTAATTGCTGAAATAAAAGTGCCACAGTTAGATGATTTCTTATTTTCACAAAATAGGCAACAAAATTAAAAGCATTTGTAAATAAAGTAAACAAAATATTTGGTTTGATAGTTTCATCAAATTCCAGCCTGCTGCAAAATTGAAAATAGGTTATCATTTTTATACACAGATACAGCATTCCAATTCAGATATTCTGCTGACAAGCTTAACTAGGTTTTTCCATTCAAAGTTCTTTAAAATATTAATGGTCAGAATCATATTAACCTGTAATTATTTATCTGTAAAAGACACATTGTTCAAAACTTATTAATGGCTAAGAAATTTCAAGACAAGTGCAATGTATTATACATTGTATTTGTATTGAGTCTCAATAAAGGAGTATAGCAAATTTTCAAAGTTGGTGTAAGGACCTTTGAAGAGATCAGAATTAAAGTATCAATGGAAACACAGCCTAACTTTGAAATCCCTTGAAGCTCTATTGTTAAAAAGTTATGCCAATAAAAAACATGTTCCAAGTTAAAATTACTTTGTTAAATCCAATGGAGATATTTGCATATACACATCACTGTAACAGAATACAGGACAACAAATGACTCTATACTTAGTCATAGCATATTCTCATTAGTACTTAAACTTCTGTCTGAGCGTACCCACAACTTGATATGGCATGCAGGAAGAAGCTGTATCTCTCATGTTAAAACAGGGAGACATAGAAATCATGAAGCAAAAGTACTCTGTACAAGTTTGTACTCAAAAGAAATATAGGATACAGATATTGCCAACATATATCTGTTCATATCTGAACCTCTCTATCGTATCTCTGTTCTCAAATTTCATTTTTCAACTAAGTGCAAACATAAGATCCCACAAGAAAGAAGCCAAAAGGTAGAAGGTATAATTGGAATATGACTGCTATAAATTTTTCCCATATCTTTTTTTGTATTTCTTTGCTCCTGGCAATACATGAAAACTATTTTAGAGACAATTCTATCAGTTAACAATTTCTTTTGGTATTTTCACTTAAATAATCCAAAGTTAAGTACAAAACCATGCAGAAAAGTGGCTTTGTGCCATTATATTTAGCTATGTTTTTCAGGATTACAGCCCAGCTATATGAAATTAAGCAGAGTTTTGCTGCAACTCTCAAAAGAGAGAGGAGTCTTTTAGTCATTATACTCTCTTTAGCAAAAAGGCGAATGTAAGTACATTGGAAAAGCGTCACTGGTAGTTTTCAAGCCCTAATTCTCAAGTACTTATTGAGAATCTAAGGTTACAGACTTCTGTGCGGCAGCTGATATAATTCATTCTCCTCACAATTTCAATATTACTCTTACTGCAACATGTGCAAAGAAAAATGCTATTGTGTTTGGGGGAGGTGTTTTTGCTCTCTATAAGCAAACTTTTAATATATGCAGATGTTACTCTTCCTCTCCCATCAGGCCATGAAGAAAAGTGAGATGTAAACAAGACTAGCAATAGTAACCACAATTTTAACTGTTCCTCTGTGTGACTACTAATCATTATGTTCTAGCAGAGCTATACTATCATGTCACCTATGCTTATGTAATAGGTAATGCCTTATCAGCAAGTGTAGGAACAATGAGGTAAATTAACAAACTATTCTGCAAAGCCCAGAACTGTTGATGTTCTGGAAACATAGTTCCACAATCTATTGATGCTTTTCAATTAAAAGTACTCTAGTTTATTATACAGAATTAACAGACAGATCTCTTTGTTCCACTATTTTCTTCAGACTTCTGCTCCCTCTAAACTGAGGATATCAAGATCATTCCAATTGCTAGGGGTGAATGTATCTGTCACATCTATCAAAATGGTACACCTCTTTAACCTCAATAGAGATATGGTGATCTTACATTATTATCTCATGACTCATATATGAGGTTTTACATGGCATTCACTCTAGTTGGAAGGGACAGGAATTTGTCTACTTTGACATTATGTGCTATTTTCAGTTACATTGATCATTTAGGTAATATATCTGTTAAATAAATATTTATATATGTCTAATTTGTCTGTCACATCTGCTCTCTTTTGCTACCCAATTTCCAATAAAAGTTATGAGTAGGTTTCTAACATCTCGAATATAGATAGGTATGGACAAAGTGGGATACTATACAATCAGATAACCAACTGGCCTAGTAATAGGTATGACTACAGGGGTCAGTCAATGTAAATGTAATTGGGGTTATATAAAAATAAAATGGACCATACTGTTCTTCCTTGATCACGCACCAAGGAGATTTTTTCTTCCTGTCCTACAAATCAAACATATCAGAATTTAATTTTACAGCCATCTGCATGTCCCATACAGTTGATACAACCCTCTTCATTCTCAAGATTATGGCTAGGTCTACTGAGTTGAAATGAGAAAAGTACTCACTCTGCTGTTGAACAGTGAATGTTGCTCCGTAGAATTTGCAGTATAGTGTATTTTAATCTTTACTATCTCTACCACAATATCCAATGAACACCATATATTGCACTATTTGCCTGAAACATACAAACTCATTTTTCATCTTTTGTGATGTCTTAACAGCTATTTCCAACTTCTGGAATCTGACTATGATTCCTAGCTCCTCTTCTGGCTTTTCTGTCAGGTGGCTTTGCTCCATCATTAACCTATAAGCAGGGGTGGGTTTCTACCGGTTCTGTCCACCTCTGTAGAACCGGTAGCTCTGAAGAGCAGCAGACATAGAACCGGGTTCTATGTCTGCTGATGTTTCCACCCACCTGGCCTGTTACCTGATCTTTATTTCCTGATTTTTCAACTTCAGCTGCTGAACGAGGCACAGCTGCAGTTAAAAAAGCAGGAAAAGAGGGCTGTTTCAAAGGCTGCTTCTCTGTACACAACATGCTGATGATGATTTACAGGTGTGCGGCCCACAGCATACAGGGAAGCTGGTAAATCCCAAACCGGTAGGTTAACCCTGTCGTATCCCACCCCTGCCTATAAGTCCTTGTCCCGGGATGCCTGCATAATAGTAGGTCAACCTATTCTCCAATGTACTTCAACGCAGGCAAGAAGCAATGGATTGAAACTAATAAAGGAGACAGCCAACCTAGAACTAAAGAGAAATTTCCTGACAGTTAGAACAATTAACCAAACTGAACAGCTTGCCTTCAGAAGTTGTAGGTGCTCCAACACTGGAGGTTTTCAAGAAGAGATTGGACAACCATTTGTCTGAGATTATTGGGTTTCTTGCCTAAGCAGGGGGTCTGAGTAGAAGACTTCCAAAGTCCCTTCCAACTCTTATTTTTTAACTATGTGGAGATTTATAACTTTGCATCTTGAATGGGGAATTCTCTTTTTCTGAGTAAATTTTTGCCACGAGAGTAATTGTTGTGACAATATAGTATATGTATTTAACTGGCCTGGATGACATGAAAATATTTTCTCATTGACACATGTGGACTAATTTATTTTTTCTGTCCCTGACACATCATCATGTTTACCAATGCCATGTACCACATATACTATAGGAATTGATTGCTTGACAAAACTGCTATGTTGACTTATTCTAATCAGCTGTTTTTTCTTAACTTTACATAGAAGTATTATTACAATTTACTGATAACTTTCTGAAAGTATCTATTTGTCAAGTAAGGAAAAGTTGCTGGATGCAGGAATGGATAAAAATATAGAAAGTATCTAAGAGGAACTATTTTAAAGTTAAAATACTTTAGTTGAATTGTTTAGCCATTCATTTTTGAGCAGATTTATTAAGACATTCATTCTGTAAAATTTTATTCTTTTAACTATTGTCAAAATAAACTTTTAAAAAGGCACTACAGTTTTTTGACAACAAACTTAACTTTTTAAAAATAACTTCCATGGAAATCTAGTTTAGTAATTATGGATGTAGTATTATACAGTACGTCACAGAATTTGAGTACATCCCCTCACATTTTGTAAATATTTAAGTATAACTTTTCATATGACAACACTGAAGAAATGGCACTTGGCTACAATGTAAAGTAGTGAGTGTACAGCTTGTATGACAGTGTAAATGTGCTGTCCCCTCAAAATAACGCAACACACAGCCATTAATGTCTAAACTGCTGGCAACAAAAGTGAATACACATCTAAGTGATAATGTCCAAATGGGGCCCAAGTAGCCATTTTCCGTCCCTAATGTCATGTGACTTATTAGTGTTACAAGGTCTCAGGTATGACAGGGGAGCAGGTGTGTTAAATTTGGTGTTATTGCTCTCTCATATATTGGTCACTGTAAGTTCAACATGGCACCTTATGGCAATGAACTCTGAGGATCTGAAAAAACAAATTGCTGATGTATATAAAGATGGCCTAGGCTGTAAGAAAATTTCCAAGACCCTGAAACTGAGCTGCAGCACACTGGCCAAGACCATACAGCAGTTTAACAGGACAGGTTCCACACAGAACTGGCCTTGCCATGGTCAACCAAAGAAGTTGAATGCTCATGCTCAGCATCGTATCAGGAGATTGGCTTTGGGAAACAGATGTAAGAGTGCTGCCAGAATTACTGCAAGAGGTTGAAGGGGTGGGAGGTCAGCCTGTCAGTGCTCAGATCATACAGTGCATGCTGCATCAAATTGGTCTGCAGGACTGTTGTCCCAAAAGGAAGCCTCTTCTAAAGATGATGCACAAAAAAGCCTGCAAATGGTTTGCTACAGACAAGCAGACTAAGGACATGGATTTCTGGGACCATGTCCTGTGGTCTGCTGAAACCAAGATAAACTTATTTGGTTCAGATGGTGTCAAGCGGTGTAGCGGCAACCAGGTGAGGAGTACAAAGACAAGTGTGTCTTGCCTACATGGTGGTGGGAATGTCACGGTCTGGGGCTGCATGAGTGGCTGCCAACACTGGGGAGCTACAGTTAATTGAGGGAATGTTTAATGCCAACATGTTCTATGACATACTGAAGCAGAACATGATCCCCTCCCGTTCAAAACTGGACCGCAGGACAGTACTCCAATATGATAATGACCCCAAACACACCTCCAAAACGACCACTACCTTGCTAAAGATGCTGAGGGTAAAGGTGATGAACTGGCCAAGCATGTCTCCAGACCTAAACTCTATTGAGCATCTGTGGGGCATCCTGAAACAGAAGGTAGGGGTGTGCAAGGTCTCTAACATCCACCAGCTCCGTGATATTGTCATGGAGGAGTGGAAGAGGACTCCAGCGGCAACCTGTGAAGCTCTGGTGAGCTCTATGTCCAACAGGGTTAAGGCAGTGCTGGAAAATAATGGTGGCCACACAAAATGTTAACACTTTGGGCCCAATTATCACTTAGGAGCGTATTCACTTTTGTTGCCAGCAGTTTACACATTAATGGCTGTGTGTTGCATTATTTTGAGGGGACAGCATGTTTACACTGTTATACAAGCTGCATACTCACTTTACATTGTAGCCAAGTGCCATTTCTTCAGTGATGTCACATGAAAAGATATATTTAAAATATTTATAAAACGTTGAGTACACCCCGTACTCACTTCTGTGATATACTGTATATAAACATCCCAAGTATTATGGACAGTAGGATATTAATTAATATCAGCCCTAGATGAAATGTATTTCAGAATTTCCATGTTTCTTCTATTTTAAATCAAAAGACACTGTATTTGTTAAGTACACAGCAATATTAAATATATTTAGGTGCATTTTGTGTTTACTCTGTTTAGGTGCATTTTGTGTTTACAACTATAATTTAACTCCATCAGTATACTACAGGTGCTTCTGGTAACATATTACCCTTTTGAACCAATAATAAGGAATTAGTAATATTCTTAAATTATCTACTGCTCGATATCAGTCAACTTTGGTTTCATCTCTTCTATACCATACTTCCTAGTTGGTCTACATAGAAGGACAATTAACAATTACCTTTACATCATCAGTTATTCATAATACATCTACACCCAAGTAATGATCTATATCTATTCAGAACTCAATAATATTGACAAATATTTTTACACAAGCATTTTTGATATTCAATTGTCCAAGTAAACAAAATTCAACAGGTCAGAATCATAACATAAGAACAACCTCTGCCTTAGAAAACATACACAAATAAAATTGCACTTTTTAACCTGTAAAATACAGGCAAAAGGACTGCAACATATCTACAAATCCATCTTTTTAGGAGAAGTATCATTTTACAAAATAGATGAACTATCAGAATCAACTAGCAATATCTATTAATCTTAAAACTACTTGTCACTGACAACCAAAGTGTTTGTGGGACACCAACACTGTAGCAACAAAGTGAAGAATCTGTAAAATCTTTTTCTTAGCAGTGAGAAAGTTATTTAAATTGCAGTTTAATTTAAATTGTAGTTTAAAATGAAGACCATACTTGCAGAGATACTAGAAACAGTAGCCCAATATAGCTAAATAGAGAAGCCTAATCCATATAATCTAACATGCTTAATGCAAGCAAAAGTTAGCAGAAGATATATAGAATATGTTTGAACATATCTAGGAGTAAATATGTCTGATCAAAAACCTAAAGAATTTTGTGACACTTTACAAAGTAACTAATAAATTACTACATAAGCTTCATAAAGCAAAGTTCACTTTATTGGACCAATTCCTGTTTGAGAAAAAGGATGTCAGTATCATTCTCTCTCATACACATACACACACCTCGCACAAACATAATCAGGAATACCAACAAAAATAATGTTTAATAATTTGCTTTCTACCAAAAATCTCAATATGCTTATCCTAACTAATTTGGTGGTAGATTAACTGGGGGGTGGGGGGGACAGTAAACTCTGATATAAAACATTATTTTGAGATGACTTTTATGTTAAAGTATTCCCCATTAAAATGTAAAAATAACCCATATTGTTTGTATTGTTGTTACATCCAAGTTTAATATGTAACAACAAGGACTATAGTATACAAAAGTTTTGTCATCTTAAACACTGGGTTCTGTATCATTTTCAAAGCCAATATACAGTTAGAAATACCACAGAACTTTCCTTTGAGTAATAAATGTTCTGATTAAACTTTTAATCAAAGATCAGACATCTTAAGGCATTCAAGTTTTCTTTTTCTCCAAATTTCTAAAATCTGGTTAGACTATGCCTTCTTATGTCAGGCATACTATGTTTTTCAATATTTTGTATGTTGCCTTGAGCTAGAAAAGCCCCTTGATCCCACTAGCATCTCTAAACATATTATGTACTACATACGTGCTATTTTAAAAGAAGTATTAAAAGTATTTCTAAAGTAAAGGTCTCTGTTTCTTAGGCAAGGGATCCAGCATTGTCTGGAGAAAGCTGTTATCTTCCCTCCGAAGTGGGCATTTCTATTCCCATTTGCATGCTTTCAAACTGCTAGGTGGGCACCAGCTGGCAGAAGTAACTGGAGCTCATCGCACTGTTTCCAACCTGGGCTGTCAGTTTTCCAACTGACAAGTTCGGCGTCTTTAACCACTGAGCCTGTATACCCCTTGAAAAGTATTTCTATTGTGGCCATATAACCAGATTAGTGGTGTTCAAAAATATAAAAACAATCAATATAATAAAACCCTCCCAATGCAAAATAAAATACCTCCTGCGAAAACATAAAAGGAACAGACACAGCTCAATCATCATTAAGCTTTGAAAACCTGATTGAAAAAAAAATGTTTTCACAGCTCTATAAAATGTCAGCAATGATGGGACTAGGCACCTTTTTGGGGTAATGTATTCCAAAGCAGAGGGACTATCACAGCGAACATCTGGCTTCTGGTCCATGACCACCTTAGGTCCTAAGGGGGGAAACCTTGAGTATTATTACTAATTAAATAACCTTCATTATATTTCAATTTGTTTTAGAACCAGCTGTAAAAATTCCTTACTGCCTACACAAATTATTTCCCCAGCACTCCAGAACCAAGAATGTCATTCCTTCATTTATCAAAGCATAACATACAGACTGCTAAAGCCATTCACAAATTTTAAAATAATCATGGTATTTGTATGTTCTATTATTTGGAATGGGAAATACAAGTCAAGTAGAGATTACAGATACCAGCCATTTTATCATTGCTTATTTGCTCATTTATTATGCAATATCGGGTTTTCAATTCAATTGTATAGAATGTGAAGGATGTGTGTGTGTATTTTTATAGTTATAATGTACACTGAAGATGGCATTTAATTTCATTGTACAAGGTGTAATGACAATAAGATAAACTAAATCCCTCAGGTTGCTGATAAACAGAAAAATATTAATTTAGTCCTCTCATAAATGATCTCAGTTCCATATCATGTCTTAAGCCACTAAAATAACAGAATAACTTTCTGAAACAATTCTGATATTTTTTACTAAAGAGATATAGCACATATTGAGAATACTTCTAAGATTAAAGGTATGGAAATGGCGGTCATAAAAAATAACTAATCAACAAGTCAGCAACTATGAAACTCTATTTTAAATACACCAATTTGTTTAGAACAATTACATTTGATCCAACAGTTCAATAAAATATAAACTTGATAAATAAGCTTCAAAGTTGGTATTCCCTTATTGAATCATGCTGGCTATAATCCTAATCTACCATAAATATTAATTTGACATACTTTTAACTATATAACACGATCTTAAAAGGTACTCAAGACATAAATATATAGAATACGTAATTTGTTCATAAAACATTTGATCAATGGTTGATGGATATTGCAAATGAAAAGAATATCCCAACCTTTACTAGTTTCATTCTGATATTTTCACTTCTCCTAGTCTATGCTTCTATGGGGAAATTTACATCACACCAAAACATTCCAAGTATCTAGAATGCTAGTCATACTTCTAACATCACAGAGTACTTTAAAAACATGTTATCAATAGCCATGCTAATATCTACTTATAGAGATCCATCAAAAGAAGGATTAGGTGCACTAACAAAAAGCATTTTTGTTATATCATTCATTCACTGCACTACCCTTAGATGAACAATGAACAAAAATGTGATGCAAAGAGAAATAAAAAATGTTTATAAGTAATGTGGCTAGCATTATATAATACTCATTATAAATTTGATATTTTTGCCCTGTGGCTTGCAGATGTTAAGTATATTTATCTTCGACACTTAGTAGTAGCAAAGCCCACTATATTGAAAGACAGCCAGTGTGATATGATAAGTAAGGTATTGAACTACGTCAGTGATGGCAAACCTTTTCGGCACCAAGTGCTCAAACCGGAATGCGCTCGCACCTATGCCAGAGTGCCCGAAATCTGAAGACCAGCTGGCCTATGTGCATGCCGGAAATTAGAAGAATAGCTGGCAATGGCATGCGTGCCCACAGAGGGCACTCTGCATACCACCTCTGGCACACATGCCATAGGTTCACCATCATGAGACGAAGTCAGTGAAGTCCCTATCTACCTAAAGCATGAAAGAACACCAGATAACTTTGGGAAAATATTTTTTCTCAATCTAATATATTGCACGGAGCTTGTCTTGCCAATATAAATGAGAAGATTCTCATTTAAGTTACACTGAGTCATTGAAGAAAGAGGACCTAAGTTTAAAAATAAATAAAATCATGTAAATATGTTCAGTTTAATAGGGTGTCTCTTTCTGAAAAGCACTTTACAACCACAAAGATCCTTTTGTAAAATAAAGCACAATTGTTTACCTGAAAAATAGGTGAAAGGAGGCCACTGTACATCTGTGTAACTTGAAAAATTAGATTTATATAATACAAATAAACCTCTAATCAATAAAATATGTGATTAGGAATTGAGGTGGGAAAAGTAAGCTTTAGAATCTAGGTTGATCACACTACAAAATGTATCAACAACATGTTTATATTACTACAATTATTCAAACACGTGAAAATAAAGATTGTTCAAGTTCTTTCTCAAAAGGTTTAAAATATTGTTAAATTTATTAAATAAATCCATGAATAATATTTCAATTCAAGGTTTCTCCATTCAGGAGCTCTGAAGTTTCCTTATATTCTTGCAAGGAACAATATTATAAGACACTTTTATTTTCTAATATTGATCTAACAGTATGCTTCACTATCATACTATATGAAAATTCAGGGAATATGTCTGCTTTGAATAAAGAAGAATCTGAAACAAAAAACTCATTCAAAATTATTGTTTGAATATTACAAAATTATTAATTATTGTTTGAATATTACAACATTCAGAATAATCCCATTCTTGATATGTTCCTAATACATAAAAACCACTAAGAAAATACAAGGACCAAATATTTTAAGCTAGATCTATTAAAAGACCACAGTACAAAACTGAATTTTCAAACAATGTTTTAGAGAGAAGAAAATACAAAATGAACACCCAGATTAAAGAAAAGACAAACAAATGAACTCTCAAGTCAAGGATGCTTATTATCTCAGTTTAGACAACTGGGTATAAAATTGCAATTGAAATGGTTCAATTTTGTTCTAGGTTTGAAACTCCTAAAAAGGCATCTTAATGTTCAATCTCTGTAATATCAATCATGTGGCTCTATTTATTGATAAAATATATTTTAAAAATTATGGATTCTTTAATCTTGTTATTTAGACTATTTAGAAATAAAAGTACAAAACTACAAAAAGTAAATACACAAAAACTATATATGTGCACACCTAAGAAATTCTACAGAAGAATTTTCAGACTTTCTGATAATTCAATAATTCTATACTATGGCTGCAGCTTCCAACTGGAAGTCAATCTAGGACAACCAAAACAACTATACCAATAGAATTACATTTTCTCAGTCAGAATAATTTTCAGCACATTTCAAATTATTAGAACCTGCATATCATAAAAGACTGCAGCTGCTTCTTAAATTGACAGAGGTGTGAGATAATAACTCATATTTATGTTACAAACTCCAAAACTCTTTTTTAAAACAATGGTCACAATTCACAGAACTGGATTTTTAAGCTAAAGTACAGTTAACATGCCTTCCGGTATAAACTACCATGTAATTTGTAAATGTATTTTCAGTCTTTCAAAAAAAAACAAGAAAATCACCATGACAATTCTATTTTTTTAAATGAAGTCTCTAAAGGGTAGAAGACCAATTGACTAGGATTGCAACTGAATATTTAAATATGTTAAATATTCATTGCAATTGAATATTTAAATAAATGATATTTAATATCATTTCAAAAATCATTTGAATTTTTTAAATCTATATTTATGTGCAACTAAACCAACATCTGACCAGCAATACTCTTGATAACAATGTGTATGTACAGTCTTTAAAATAATATCACTCTCCAAAGAGCAACAATGCCACTTCCTTATTAAAATGAAGTTTTTAAAACCCATGACTTTATATTTTCTTAGGAAAGCAATTAAAATATTAATTTGTATTAATAAAAAACTCACATCTATTTGTGCACCCTGTGTGCCTGAACTTTAATGCTGATAGAAATAGTAGGCAATTCAAAAACTTCAAACATAAAAGCCTTTCAGCTGGCAAGAGAACACAATTTTAGTATGTTTTAGAAAGTGAAGTTATTTTTTTTGATTTCGCATAAATTGAAATATTGTTCAAAGCTTAATGCCACTGCTTCAAGAGACCTGATGGCACTTACCGCAAGTAATACTGTTTTAAAGCGAAGGCAGCATTAGAACAACTTCTGGGAAAGTTAAATGCTTCCACTATTTCTCCCCACTGATTCTTCTCAGATACCTGTCAAAAACAACACACTGAGATGCACAAATCCATACAGGGACACCCACACCGTCTTTGATTGCCATCCAAAGGGCTGCCATGAAACAAACAAATATGATAAAGATTTTAAAAAATGATGTGTTCTGGATTTTCTATTCTTACTGACAGTCACCAGCGATACAATATTGCTCTTTCCCTTGTGTTTTACATTTCTTTTATGTAAAAGGTGAACTGATTCTGTGGAGAGGTTTGTTTTTGTCTTAGCTGCCTGGACAATAACCAATCGGGAGTTCCTCTGTTGCCTGCTTTTAAATCCTCCCGCGGTCCGTTAAAACCCAAAGAAGTTGAAAATGAGCCAAGGAAGTCTCGGTGGGGTCCGACCCCACCAACTGAGGGTGCAGGAAAATCGTCCCGCTGAGTCTCCCCCCTCCGCAAGCTCGACAGATACAGAGGCCTTTCTTTTGAGGCCTACATTTCTGTCCCTAGTCTTGAAGCCTAAAGATGGCTATTTGATTACACATCGTCTTGGCTGCCCCTTTTGTTATTTCTCCCCGGAAGGGGCTCCGAGGGCAGCGCCAAGTCCCCCCCACGGCAGCGAGGATCATTTCCTAGCCCATGCTCTGTGCCGATTATCGATGTTAAACATGCCCGCTAATTTTGAGTTCCACTAAAACTGCGCTCAGACTCTGCGCGAGGCGCGCGCACACACACACACACACACACACAAGCGGAAGAAACTGCCTCCAAACACAACCTCCTCCACTCGCCTTCTCCCCAGAAAAGGAGGGAACGAGCCAAATATCGAGGGCAGAGGGAAAGGAGACACGAGAAGCTGCCTTCGACATCCCTGAATCCCCCCTTTTCGGCTCTTCCTCAACAAGGCCGAGCCGCCAGCCTACCTTGCCTGCTTCCTTCTTCCACTTCCCTCCTTCCCAAGCCGGCTTGAAGAACGACCGATCCCGACCCCCCGCCGACCGCCTTTCCCCCCAGGGTCGAAAGAGAGTTTCGAGAGGTTAGTGAGAGGAAAAGCCAAAGGAAAACTTCCACTCACCTTCCCAAATCCGCCTAAAGTGGTGACTCGGGTGTAGAAAGCGTGAAGATCCAGCTCCCTTCCACCCACCACAGGGATCTTCTTAAAAGGAGACCTGGCAAGAGAGAGAGAGAGAGAGAGAGAGAGACAAACAACTTATCAACTCTGCCCCCCCTTTTCTCCCCTCGCAGGGGGCCGCTTCGTCCTTCAGGGCAGAGGCTGGAAGTTAAAAATTGGTCGGTTTAAACAGCCTCCCACACCACCATCCCCTTCCATCTCCCCATTTTCCTTACCCTCTGCTGTGGTGAAACTGCCGCAGCTCGTCCAGAAAAGCGAGTCCTTTTCTCCGATGGTCTGGTTGGTTTTTACCGGCCGAGTTTGCCATTTTCCCCCCTCGGATTTAAAAAATTTGGGTTTTGTCTCCTTAAAAAAAACCAATAGAAAAACAACAATCCGCGGCTCCTCCTTGCCTTTAAGAGATCCAGGTTCCTGTACTCGGCCGGGGATCAGCCATGGAGATGGGCTTGTTAAAAAAAAGAAAAGAAAGAAAGAAAAGTTTAAAAGGAATAAGAGAAGCCGAAGAGTGGTAAATTGCAAGTCCTGTCTCCACACAACGCACAGGGAGGGAGAGGGGCACCTCTCGGTAATTCTTGCTGCCGCCGCCGCCGCCGCCGCCGCCGCCTGCCTGCTGCTCTCAACACCACAAACCCAACCAAGCCAGCTCGCACATGAGACTCAACATGGTGCTGCTGGATCACACAATGAATTGGGTTAGTGTTGTGGTAGGGTGGGGGTTGGTGAGGCTGGAGTGAGGTACTGACAGTGTATGTGTATTACAGACGCGAATCCATGAAATCTCCCCTCTCCCTTGCTCTCTCACATACAGTCTCGCGCGCGCGCACACATATATACACACTGTACAGCGGCGGCGACGGCGGCAGCAGTAAGATTCACTTCTCTTCAGACAAAAAGATCTGAGGCAGCCGTGCTGCTGCCTAGGCGAGAGCGCAACACAGCGAACCCCGGCGGTCAGCTGAGGCACTGCAAAAAGCAGCTTCGAAATGGCAAAAGCCAGGCTTGCCAAAGAGCAGTTCCTGGCGGGGAACAATAGGCTTCTCTCGCGGCTAAGGGCTCATCTGCAATGTGCCGCAAACTTCACACAAAGCCGGGCGGAAAGAGAAAAGGTAGGAGAGAGGAAGGGCTACTACCGGTTGTTCCAGGGTTAGGGGCAGAGGAAATGTTCCATTCTTCCAAACTTTAACCAGATGGAATACTTAACTGAAAGAAAAAAGAAGAGGAGGGGAAGAGGAAGACTGTATTTTTGAATAAATATAACCACTGTGTTTCTTTAAATAGTAATATCCTTCTCTGATAGATTTTAGAAATTTTAGATAAAGGTACATTTTAGTGAAGTTATTTATAATGCATATTCCCATCTATTTTTGCAAATAATCTAAAGTAATCATTGGATAATTCTGACTCCTAGAATTAAGAGTGAATCATAAGAGATATTAAAATTTTTAATAAAATGTGATTTCTTGAGACTCCCTAAAATTAAAAAGTTACAAAATATATTTAAAAATTTTCTATATATTAAACCAAACACAAATGATAAATAGAGCATAATGATGAAGCCTATCAATTTAAATTTCATCCTGGCAGGGAATTCTAATTTGTATTAAGGAAATCTGTTCTGCAGTTCTACCTCCTGCAATGGAGGTAAAAAGATTAAAGACTCTGAATCCTTGAAATATTGTAGAGTACTGTAGAAGGCAGATTCCCTTAGACCAGTGGTCCCCAACCTTTTTTGTACCAGGGACCAGTTTCACGCAGAAATACTTTTTCAAGGACCGGCAAAATCAATTCTTCCCCAATAGTAAAGGGCTTCTTTACTCTTTCTTTACTAAAAACATATTTTTACATATATTTTAAATCATGATTATTCATTCTTTGAAGCCCAGTACAAAATGATCCACGGACCGTTACTGGTCCGGGGCCTGGTGGTTGGGGACCCCTGCCTTAGACAATATTTGTTGAGGTAATTCATGCTATAAATGATAATTATATTGTATGTGTGTGTGTGTGTGTGTGCAGGGAGTGTCCAGTAGTCATATACATATTATTGCTAACAAGTATAATCAAAGCTCAAGGTTTCTTAATCCAAACCTGCTGTGCATCTTGAATGTTGCATACCTAATCACGCTCTATGTAAGAAGAGATTTAGGAGCCATAAAAGATAAGTGTCAGAGGAATTATAGCAGGGATGTACTCTTTTTTGTTCTGTCTGTCTGTCTGTCTGTCTGTCTGTCTGTCTGTCTGTCTGTCTGTCTCTGGATGCTGCTAAACCACATCTCCTAGAACCCCTTGCTATGGCCATATTGGCTTGGACTCAACTTTAAGAAGGCTATAAGTGCCTCACCTTGATTTATAGCAATTATAATAGTGTCTGATTACATACAATAAGGAGGGAATTTGTTTGTCAGAATGAGTGATTGGAAAAGAAGGAAAAGCATGTAAACCAAAGTTTTAATCTTATACACAGCTGCCTAGGATTCAGTTTCAGTTATTTCACTGACTTCATTGTAGCAATATATAGGAATGGCATAATTGATCTTAAGAATCAAGGGGAAGTAAGGGGAAAACAATCACAATAGTGGCTCAAATTAGAATTCTTAAACTGTATGTATGGAATTGAAGAATGTTTTTGTTCTCTTGAGTAGGGATGTCAAACTGGCGGCCCACGGGCTGGATGCATCACGTGCAGGCCACTCCTACCCCAGCTCCCTGAAGAGGAAAAAATGTCACTAAACGTCACATGGCAATGTGATGCCACCAACTACAATTTGGTTTAAAAACTGATTCCAGTAGTTTATGAACTCAAGAGATCTGGGCAAAGATACCATTATAAATGAGAATATCTGTAGCTCAGGGGTGACATGAGGGGTCCTTGGTGGTATCTGAGCTTGTTTTCTTGCAAATGTTTCATTGCCCAAACTAGGTAATGAAGAGTGCTGTTGTTTGGGTAATGAAACATCAAGAAAACAAAGCTTAGAGAGCACCAAGGATGCAGCAAACATTCCTTTAAAATTTAGATTGCATTTATTCAGAAAATTAAGTCAAAATCCATGATTTTTCAATTCGATTGCAGTTTCATATTGAAAATAAAGTGATGTAATAAGATGCTTGGTGAGAAGTGTCTTCGACATATTGTAGCAAAACCTTGTAGTACATACCAGTTTTTTTTAAAAAATGCTATAAGTTCTTGTACAATTTCTATATGAAACGTTGCAGAAATTTCTAGCGACAGTACCCTGGCAGAGATATCTCCGCTTTTTACCGTAATAATATCTGCAGAAATGTTCAACATCAGCCTAGTACTGTAAAGTGACCGGTGTCCGATTAAAACGGAAGCTCGATCATTCCGGGAGAGTCATCAACAGTCCTCGAATGACTCAAAAACTAGGGGTCTCCCTCTCACCAGTGCTTGGCAGAGGTGAGTGAGTCAGTTTAAAATTGTATACTCTAGTGGCAGGAGCAGCCAAAGCAAAGATAGGCAAATTGAGTATAGCACGAGCAGAAAGGTTTCCTTGGCTGAGCGCAGCAGTTGCGCACATCCCTTACGTAAGTGTCAGCTGGGGATTCCCTGGAGGAGGTCATTTTAATTCAACCATTTAAAGACCCCAGCAGTCGTTCCAGCGCACTTTCCTTATTGCAACCCGCAACCTCGGGTCAAGGAAGCTGCAGCAGCGGACCCCATGCCAAGGACCGCTTGAGGCAGCTCTTCACAAAATGGCGGCGCCCACGGGAAGAGAGCCCCATTTTGTGCCCGTAAAGCTGTCAGCAGAGGCGGGCTCCACTTAAGGGGGCAGGGGAGCAGAAGGCGGTGGCCAGTTCACGAAGTGAACGACGGATGAGAGGCGCTCCCTAAGAGCTCTCGCCCGGCCCTTCAACGGGGCTTTACGTAAAAGCCCGAGAGCCGAGGCAGGCGGAGCTAGCAAGCGAGAGCCATCCGGAGGATTGCGAGCAATTAGTTGTGCTCCGGCTGGTCTTAGATAGGACTTATTCTTGCTTGGGAGTCGTTTGAGTTGGCGGCTACTTTGTTTTCTCTTTGGATGCGTGCCTTGTGGATTTTTCTTAATCCGGCAGAAACTCGTCAGCCTCGCGATCGGTGACTTCCTCCCCTTCCGCCGCGATGTAGGTCTTTATATGGGGGAATTAGATGCCGGTCACAACAATGGGATGAAATAAGCGATTCTCTTGTGCTATTTTCTGAGTTGTTTTCTTTCATGTCTCGGGTTATTTCAGCTTCTTTTTAACTAGCTCAGCCTGTGTAACTTTTTTCTCCTACTTCGCTTCCTTTCCAAAGCTGCGTCTTTCTTTTCGAAAGGATGAATGAGTGGTTTTAGATTGTATCATGAATCATGATGTCACGTTTGGAACGAATCTCTGTTTCTTTGGGGTTTACTGCTCCTTTCTGAATATGTCGCTTTCTTAGAACGATTCTCCCCAAGTTGCAATATTGGCAAGCTTGTAAAATGTAATTGCGCCTGTATGAGAATCTAATTTCTTTTTGTCAGTTTGCATTTTTAAAGGTTTGGTTTTTTAAAAAAAATAAAAGAAGAAACATAAAACCCTTGAGATCTTTGCTTATCACCTCTCCATTCTAAGATAACTCATAAAGGGTAAAAAATAATTGGAAACTGCAATATTGGGAAGTAGAGGCTGTCAAAATGGTATGAAATCCACCTAATATCTTTATCCTATAAAGATCTTTATCCCATAAGGATATTAAAATGAAAGGTTATGAAGGGCCTTGGTTTGTATGAGGATATAAATTGCACTTGATTTGGTGCTAGTATGAAAATAAAAGCTAATTTGGAATGTTGGCTAAGAGGTAAATTGTTAATTTCTTACCAGTGTTGTCCTTGTTATAATTTACAGAAATATATAGATCACAGATACTTTGCCTCAGTCTTATTATGTTTATTACTGTATAAAGGATAATATGAAAGAAACCCGCTGAGGCTGCTTTCCTAGTAAGAAACAGTATCTACTTTTCATTGCTTCATGAAAATATCTGCTACTTTCTGCTTGCAATTTAGCTGTTTTAAGTGCCTCTTGGTTTTATTTTGAAGTATATGGACTGTTCAGAGCCTGTGTTTGATGAGTGCTTTTAAATATGGGTGCTTTGTTAATAATGAACCTATGAAGTTTGCTTTTATGTGGCTCATATCATGTATGTTAGTTGTGCTGGCTTCAGTACAGTTTACTCCAGGGGAAATATGCAAAAGATTTGCTTTTAACAATATGCACTTTTTCCTTGAGTTTTTATATGCATCTTAAGGACATCTAGTTTTTATAGATATTTTATTCAATTAGGAGGTAAAATGTTATTGATCAAGCATCTTTTTATACTAGCAAAGCATTCCCTACTTATGTAACCTTGTTAAAAACTTGAAAATGCTCTTTTGGAGAACTTGGTTGTGAGTCATTTTTTGTGTACTTAATAAATTGTAATGTACTGTGTATAAAAGGTAATTAAAAAAGTGGAACTAGAAAGGTAAGCATAGGATTGATCTGTTTAGAAGTAATCTTACTTCCTGAATCTGATAATTTTTTTAAAAAATGGTGAAAACATCTGACCCTCGAGGCTAATAGATAAAACCTATAAATTGAGTTATGTTTAAAAAACAATTGTTTGATTATGATATCTAGACAATAAATATAGCTAATTTATGTAAGTTTGATTGCTGAACTGCCAGAATGCTTTTGTTTACAAAATTTCTTATGTGATCTTTATATACTCTTATTATCTTGATTAAACTTGAACAATATTGCTGATATAAGAGTAAATAAAGAATTCTTATTTTTGATTGGGGGACCTGTAGGAACTGAAATTTGTTCATGGGATATCAGGAGATATTTTCTTAAAGAATTAAGGCATATCATAGTTTCTTCAAGACCTTGTATTTGGCTAAATTACTCCCAACAAACAAGGGATAATCACTAGAGGTTAAGGGCTGTTATATTTTATCATACATGCCTCTTTCCACTATTGACCATTAAGAAGAGATTTTTTCTTCTTCTGTTCAATTATGTCCAATTCTTGGAGACTACCTGCACAATTTCCTACAGTTTTCTTGGCAAAGTTTTTCAGGAGTGCTTGTCATTGCCTCTTTCCCAGGGCTGAGAGTGACTGACTGGCCCAAAGTCACCCAGCTGGCTTTGTATCTAAGGCCCGATTAGAATTCACTATCTCCTGGTTTATAGCCTGATGCCCTACAACTACATCAAATTTGTTCTCCATTAATAATATAGCTTAGGTTACAATAAAAGTTAAGTTTGTCTCAAACTTTTTTGAAAATATTTTTGACTTGAAAAATGAGGTAGCGTTAAATTCTTGGGTCAAAAGTCTAAGAAAAAAATGAATTTTCTTTGTTAAACAACCTTTTACTGTGATATTGGTTTTATTAGGGTCATTAATGAGAGATTCTATTGGCTTATTTTTTGCAAGGCAATTGCAATAGTAGGTTGACTATTACTTTTGTTAATGAGAGGAGATTGTATAATGGAAATAAGATTGCCTTTGAAAATATATGAAACATTAATTTCACTTTACATGACTGCTATGTTTTCTGGACCAAATATCCTATTTAGAATCATGGAAAAATAGGCAGGGTAGCAAAATTATCAGTACAGTTGCCTTTCACTAATTATATACTAAGCCTAGCTAGTCATTGCAGCTCAATACTGAGAGCTGATTTTCAATTTTTTCTTATTGTGTAATTATTAAAGAAAAAGGCAGCAGGAAAAGATGACTTTTTGTTTGTTTTATTTTATCCTGCAACATGATGGAAATATTATGACCATCTATTTTAAACAGACTGGCTTTCATCAATATGTCATAGAAATCTATATTGTAGATAAGAACATCTGTCTCTACAGTCTGTGTTAATTTTCCTATCCCTTAAAGTTCACTGCCTATAAATACAGTCATTGTTGAGTTTAATGTGAACATCAGTGATTTGTTCTGTGTCAGTTAAATCAATGTGAAGCTCTTAATCTGTTTAAGATTCAATTTAATTTAAGATCATTTTCCTTGTGGAAATTTGTATATAGCTGTGTTCTACTTCAATTACTTAATGCCATTACCTATATAAAGCATCTACTAGATTTAGTCTTAAATATGTTTAGAAAAAAGCTTTATTGAACTTGGTAAAACTTTCAAGATAACATATCATTTACAACAATTTTAGAGCTGTGTGTGCACATGCGTGCACACATGTGCCTTTGAGCTAGTACTGAGGTCTGATGACTGCCTGAATCTACATTTTTCTTTGCAAGATTTTGAAGGTGGTTTACCATTGCCTCTTTCATAGGGCTGAGAGAGAGTAACCGGCCCAAGGTCACCAAGATGGCTTTGTGCCTAAGACTAAAACTCACAAAGTCTCTTAGTTCCTAGCCTGGTGTTCTGACTGTTATATCAAACTAGCACTTTTGGAACTTTTGAATGTTACTATTATTAGGTATTGAAATACTTTAAACTGAAACAATGCAAATCAATTATGATGACTAAAAATTAATGTCTGAATTAATTATTATGCACATTGAGTTAAAAGAAATTGTTAAGCCTCTCTAGTGTAGGGATCCCTACAGGTAGTCCTCAACTTACAACTGATTCTTTAATAACCATTCAAAATTTTGGGGGACTTTAAAAAAGCTACTTACAACTCATCCTCAAAATTATGAGTCATGATCACATTTGGAGTGCTGGGCAGCTGGTTTGCAATTAAGACAGGTTGCAGCATTCTTTAGCCAGAAAATGAAAAAAACCACCAAGCTGGACACATGGTGTCTCAACTTGTGACTGCAATGATTATAACTAAAATTTTGGGCTCCACTGTGATTATAAGTGAAGAATGATCTGTATATTTTTATATTTTTGTTATACATTGTTGGAAATATTCATAAAATGTTCTCTCTGGGTAAATAGAGAGTCTTCTAAAATGTTTCAGATGATACAAATCATGCTTAATTTAAATTAACATAATTTACCTATTAGATGTACTACTTTTAAGTGGGAAAATTTGTACTAATTTGTTATTTTAGCATATTCTTTAATTCATTTATTACAATCACCTTTATTTAAATCAGTACACCTGAGTAAGTGCAGAAAATGGAAAATGCAACTTCCCTATCAGGATGCTGAAGGAAGAGGTGGAAAAAAGTTTTAACTATTACGTAACTGCCGTTAAAAGGAGCAAAGTGGCACTTTTTCTGGGAAAGAGATTCAAATCACTATCCTCCTCCTGATTCATTCTGGTAAAATAGATAGGAAAACCAGTAAATTGATGAGGTGTACATTACAGTGTTTTGAATAATCC
>BHFT01032306.1:0-34906 GCA_004320025.1 Laticauda laticaudata
GAAGGAGGAACATGAGGATGAGGTGCCTGGAGTGGACTGACAGAGAGAATGACTGATTCTGTGGCGGGAAGGGACACCAGCTGTACAGCGGATACCAAAGGAAGCAAGCTGATTGGAGAGAAAGGCGGAGAGAGTATGGCTACACTTTGGAGTTCTCCTCGGCTGGTGAAGCACATGCACACCTGGTACGGGAAGCTGCCACCCTGAAAAATTCTGGCCAGGCCACGCGTTAAGCCTTACGGACAAAGAGACCTACGTCCATGGCAGGTGCAGCTGTTCCTGGAGGGTGAGATTCCTCCCACCAAGGAGCTCCATGAAGCCCCTTGCTGCCACTACCCTTTTCTCTCCGGCAGCCTGCTGCCGACCGCAGTTCCTCTTCCGGCCGAGAGTCAGTCCCTGTCTCCAGGCAGGTTTCTGTGGAGCAATGCCACGGCCGGAGAAACCCATGGACAGTGTTGTAACCGGTGGTGGAGCGTGTGGAGGACTCCCTGTGCGGTGGGAAAAGGAGACGGTGCATCCACCACAGCCGTAGCCGCATCTACCCCCCCAGCTCCACCTCCACACAGGAAAGGCAGAGCAGCGTCAGACAGCAGGGAGGGCAGAGCCACCACTGTCCTCCTGGAGATCGGGACATGTCAATCCGACCAGCTAGATCTCCTCTCTCAGCTGGTCCCAACCAACTTCTCCTCCTCAACCGCAAGCCCTTCCTCACCTATGTAAATCCAGACCCTCAGGGACATGGCGGAACCCCTCAGTACCCAGGTGGTGAAGGACCGGGATCACCAATCTGCTTCACATCCTCCAGACCCAGAGGAACCTGCCTCCACCCAGTCCAGGCCTTGCTCCTCCACCCAGGTGAATCTCTCCAGTTCCAAGGCTTCCCACAGGCCCCAGCCTACCAGGGCTATGGCTACCAGGAGGTCCAGCAGCACAGGCAGCAGCCCTTAACCAGTCCAGGCACAGAATCATTGGGCGACACTGTTGCACCGGTTCCACTGATGCACACCGATGCCACCCATAGCCAATGATGCCACCGAATGAGCAGCGCATGCCACCCACGCCAGTCCTCACCCAGCTGCAGACCATGAAAGCCCCACTACACTGCTCCTCCTCCACCCCAGGCCAACGCCCGGCCTCAGTACATCTGTCATCAGTTACTGGGCTGACACCCCATAGCATGGAGGAAGGACCTCATCAGCACTCACGGGTTTGAGCCAGCTGTCCAAGAGCTTTCTCAACACATCGTCAACCTGTTGTCCTCTCAGGGCCAGGCACCCAGTGTTCCTTCAGACCAAGCACTGCAGAGCACAACACAGCACCCACCTCCACAGCACCTGGGGACCCTCACCCCTGAGATTGGTGCACCCTCCGAGTGACCAGAGGAGTGCCAGAGACTGGTTGGCTGGCTACATGTGGACTTTATTTGGACACTTGACTTCGGGTCATTTTTCTTTTACAGCTTTGTTGTTTCAGTAAAGTTTATCTTTGATTCACACCACTTGCTTCAATTCTTTTTTTTTAATATAAAGTCTTTGATGGAAACTTTTAGAATTGGGTTTAAGCCTTTGCATGCTTGTGGGATGGCGTTAAGATTAAGCAGTGGGGTGGGCAGAGGATACTGTGGGTATGGGGTAATAGCTGTGGGATGGGCAGGGATACCTTTGGGATGGTAATAGCTGTGGGGATAGATAAACCTCCAGTGTAAGCATAGTGGACTGTATGGGTCCATCTCTCGCCCATGGTTGCCACTCACCTTATGGCCCTTTATTATCATATACAATGTAATAATCATCCAGCACATTGTCAACACAACAACACAACTCTTATGAAAACGCCCTGTATCATTGTAGGCCACCAACATACATGGCCGCAATCTTATCATGTTGATGAGACAGGCGAAGGGAAAGACCCATTAATCATCTATCATTCCTGTTCTTGCCACTCCACTCGCGTCCAGCTGGGGAGTTGCACCAGTGTTTCAGGAGGTTGCGTTGCTCTTCCCTTCACGTGAGGCTCTGTTGGGAGGCCTTCCACATCCTCAGTGTCTATTAGGTTTCGCCCTTGCCTCCATTCCCAGGCTCCATGTCCCCATTGCCTTGTTGGAGGTCCACGAGCCCTGTTCTGCAAGACTGGGTAGCAGGTGCGCATGAGATTGTGTAGAATGCAGCAAGCTTCCACAATCCTCCTCAACGGTCTTTGGGCAATGCTGCATGGTGGTGAGAAAGTACCTGGAACCTGTTGGCCAGGATGCCAAAGGCGTTCTCCCACCGCGCTTGCCTGGCAAGCCTGTAGTTGAAGATCCTCTCTTCATGGTGAGGAGTCTGGAAGTGTAGGGCTTCATGATGTAGGTTCTGAGGGAGAAGGTGTCATCCCCATGATGAAGTAGGGCACATCTTGCTTGTCGTTGGGCAGGGGGTCTGGATCTGGGAAGCCCATGATGAGGTTGCATTCCAGCCCTCCTTGAGCAGTGACTGCATTGTAACCTGGGCATCTGAATATGAGCCGTTGCCTGAAGCATCGATGTACATGAATTGTTTAAGTCAGCATCGACCATAGCAAGAAGGACGATGCTGAAGAAGCCCTGTAGTTGAAATAGTGGAGCTGACATTGGGTGGTGCTTTGCAGGCCACGTGCTTGCCATCTATGGCTCCAACGGTATGTGGGAAGTTCCACCTCTGATACCGACTGCTCTGCAACTTTCTTCAGCCTGCTTCAGTGGAGGGGCACTGGAGGAAAGCCTCCAGGTATTCTTCTCTGACTGGAGGAGCTCTTCCACTTCTCTGACCACAATGCTGATGGTGTTGGGTGGCACCCTCCAGCCGTACTGCATGCTATTGTAGGTGGCCTTGAGGCCAGGTGCGCAGAGTGAGTGCCACCCTTGACCCCAGGTTCCAGCTGGGCCGGAAGTTGGTGTTTGCCTTGGTCAACCTGGGTGTCAGCCGCTGCACAACTTCGTCAAACAATGGCTGGAGGCATCCGTCATGAAGTTCTGGAATGCCCGAAGTGGTCTCGTTCCTGAGCTCCACCATCAGCTTGTTGTACAGTCCGTACTCTGGCTCTTGTCTCCCGAGCTCCCTTCGGAACCGACGCTTCTGGCCGCCTCCTTTTCTTTCCGTAGTAGAGTTCACAGAGCCTGTTAGATGGCTTCCACTGTTGCAGAAGGATGGTGACTGCCAAAAGGACTGTGTTTACGATCCACGTTGACATGACTGGATGCTGTGGAAGAGAAGAGGCAGATGAAGGCTGCCAGAGGTCTGGCACAGCTGGTCTGCTCGTTGAAAGTGAGAGCAGGTGGAATGCTCCCCCTTTTTATAGGCAGTATAGGTGTCCCTTTGCATACTCTAGGCATCCTCTAGGCATCCTCTAGACATCCTTAATAATCCAAGATAGGTCCCCTCGGCAACGTTTTTTTCCATTTTAAATGGCTTTGTCTTCACATGCTGCAATCCTCTAGGCGGTCCCATTCTGCATCCGTTCTGCATCCAATTCCGCTTCCTCCCTGCGTCCGAGCGGATGCGAGTTGCGCGGATGTGTGAACAGATGCCTAGCGGATATAGCGGATGTGTAACGGATGCAGAACAGATGCCTAGCGGATGCCTAGCGGATGCAGAACGGACGAATTGGATACATTTTCCGGCTGCAAAATTTTGAGCAGCTCAGAGAGACATTTCTGAGCGAATGAAACGTCCATAAACGGATGCTGGACGGATAGAGAGGAAGCAAAACGGAGGCAGTGAGTACAGAATGGATACATCACGTTAACCAACGGATGGCAAGTTTTTTTGTCCATTTTACATCCTGTTTGCATCCATTGGTGCAGTTTGACAGGGGCTTAACAGTAAATGTTACAGTTAAATTATGAATGTTTGAATTATTGGTGTATTCTTTTTATTTAAAAAAAAAGTCTTGGGTGCTGTATCAGCATTTACACCAATTAAAAGTTTCCAAAATGCTGAGAATAAGTGCTTTTTTTCTGAATGTGTTGTTTGCGGAACACTTTAATGAACTTTTGAATAATTATAAGCAAGCTTTCTTTGGAATAATGTAGAGCTTCCAAGAAGCATAGGCTCCAGGACTCTGAATTTGGGGTTTATTGGCTCAGGGAGAATCACCGCCTTTGGTCTTAGATGGGGTGGATCTTCCCCAAAGAGACCCTGTGTGTAATTTGGGGGTTCCCCTGGACTTATGATTCCTGCTTGAAGAGCAGGTGGCAGTCGTGGCCAGTAAAGCCTTTGTGCAACTGCAGGTTGAGCGCCAGTTATGCCCTTTCCTGGAGCAACAACCCCTACTCACAGTCACTCATGTCATAGTCACTTCCTATCTTAACTATTGCAATGTGCTGTACATGGGGCTGCCCTTGAAGAGCATCTGGAAGCTCCAGTTGGTGCAAAATGCAGCAGCCTGCATGGTTTTGTGCAGAACCCAATGTGCATATGTATAACCTCTCCTGCAAGAGCTGCATTGGCTGCCAATTTGCTTCCTGGTGTAATTCAAGGTGCTGGTTATCACCTTTTAAGCCCTTCATGGATTGGGACCAGATTATCCGAGAGAACGTCTCTTGCTGGTCACATCTACCTGACCCATTAGAGTGGGAGACAGGGAATGCTGCGGGTCCCATCCCTGAGGGAGATATACCTGGTGGGACTCAGAAGAGGGGCCTTCTTCATCGTGGCTCCCTCTCTCTATAACATAATTCCTACAGAGATTAGAATGGCCCCCACTCTAACACTCTTCCAGAAGGTGCTGAAGACCTGGTTCTGCCAGCAGGCCCAGGGAACCCAGCAAGGGATGGATTTCATTAAATAGCTCATGTGATGCATTGTCATAGGGGTGGGTGGTGGGAGGTGGGAGGTGGGAAGTAAGTTTATCATGATTTTTTCATTATATTAGTTTATTTGATTCTTTTTATTAGTTTTATTGTTTTAAATGTCATTTTATATTCTTTAAGCCGTTTTGAATCACCATGGGTGAATAGGCAGCAATATAAACTAAATAAATAAATAGGCAATTCCTCAATATGTATTGGGATATAGACAATATTCAGATTGCACCTTATTAAAACGTATATCAACTTACCCTTATTATGAAGCATATTTTACAGTATATGTGTGGAAAAGGATGTACCTGCACCCAAGCAGATTTAGCATAAATTAAGCATGGAAGCAAGGGAAAAGAATTGGTAATAGAGGAATGTGTTTAGAGGTAGTAGGGAGGAATCATATTTGCTTTACTTTTGACTGCATAGTTGGGGCATGGAGGGGCACATTCCTTAATAATAATATTGCATGAATAAAAATATACCTTCTTATAGCACTAGCATTTAGACTTATACACCACTTCATAATGCTTTACATCCATTTCTAAGTGGTTTACAGAGTCAGCCTATTGCCCCCAATAATCTGGGTCCTCATTTTACCAACCTTGGAAGGAGAGAAGGCTGAATCAACCTTGAGCCAGTGAGAACTGAACTGCTGGCAGTTGGCAGAATTATCCTTCAGTATTGCATTCAAACCACTATGCCACCACAGCATATTATATTACAATCTTATTATTGTATTATATTGGTTTCCTCTTTCTATGGATCTCCATTAAATATGTTTCTTCCATATTATTGTAAGATGTTCTACCATATTCAGCATGAATTTATTCTGTAAAGCTTATCTCAATTTCTATTGCTGGATAATGATTAAAGATGTAGACTGGAACTGGGATAGTGTAATTTTTTTATTATTATGGTTTGTTTCATAGTCAGTCAGATGTTTAGACTGGATTTGACATTTTGTATGTAGGTATTTGTTGTTGTTAGTTGCAAAATCATGTCTAACCCATTGTGACCACCTAGGGAACATTCCTTCAGGCCTTCCTGTCCTCTTCTACAGCCCATTTAAGATCACACTAACTGCTTCAGTGAATCCATCCAGCCACCTCATTATCTCTTGTCCCCTTCTTCTTTTGCCCTCAATCTTTTATTAGGTGGCTGTTGTTGTTGTTGTTGTTGTTGTTATTCACATTCTTAGGTACTAGATTGTATCTAGTACTATGAAATGGTATAATATCTCTTGCTTGAATAGAGGGTTGGAATAGAAGACCTTCAAGGTTCTTTCCAACTCTGTTATATTCTGTTATTAAAGTCTACCTTGGCAATCACTAAATTGCCCATATCCTGAGCAGATCATCATTCATACGCTACCAGTCTGAGTCTGATTTGCAAAAGTAATAGGCATTGAAATAATTAAACAAGTGAAATCACAAAAGGTTATAACATCTTCATTACAAGTTGTAAAACAATGGTTTTGCCCATAGAAATTAATCTCATTCCCTTTCTTTCTCTCCCTGTTCTGTGCCATAAAAGTACCATCTGCCAAGTTCCAGAGTATTTACAGATCTACAATAAATACAGCTTTCCCAGCCTAAATTTGTTAGCAGATGCTAAACTATTCTAGAATTAGCTGATCCTTTGTGCTTACTTTAAACAATTATTTGTGTGGCTGTTTCCTCAAGTGTTGAAAGAACTATTTTTTCATTTGCAAAATTATTCTTTCTTGTTAGACAGCAGTTTCAGATCCAGTGCAGTGGAAGTCATAAATGAGTTACAAATGGAGGCACAATAAGTAAAAAAGAAGATATCTAGCTGAAGTCTGCCTAGTAAGAGCTATTTACATACAACTCAGATCCAGAATAAGTTCACCGAAATTGAAAAGAGAAGGAATCCAGATGCTAAAGTCAAGCATGTTCACTGTTACTGGAAAAAGGGAATAAAGATTTATGTTCCAATTTTCTCTTGAATTCAGGCTTCAGCAGGTGCCAAAATTCATATGCAAAATGCCACATCAAAATAGTACTCAGTGGAAAATATTATTCTTAAATCTCAAAATAACCTATGGTTCACAGAGTCAGCTTTTGAAATATAGTTTAAATTACAATGTTTCTCCACCATGGTGAGTCAAGAAGATCCTTTTACAAAGGATGTCAAGACAGTGATGATAAATATGGCAGAAAATGCCATGGATTGCTGTCCTAATTATTTAAACTCAGAAAGTTGCCAGGCACAACTTAGGCCCTCTTCTGCAGTATTGGACCTCTGTTGTTCCTGATTTCGTGTATATGCATGTATTTATATAATCTATATCTATATCTATCTGTATCTATATATCTCTTGTGGTTAGCCAGCAGCAGGTGCAGACGGCTGAGAAGAGCAAGGACTTAAATGAGGGGCCAGGACTATTAGGGAGTAGACTGCTGCTTTCAGAGATTGTGTGGGCTGGCAGAAGTGATGAGGAGTTTTCCAAGGAGCCTGTGCCAAGTGCGCGTGTGCACAATGCTGCTTGTAGGAAAGAGCAGCTGCAGCAGCATGGAGAACTCAGGAGAAAGGCTGAAAGGTAATGACCCCTCCTTCAAGAAGATAAAAGCCAGCTGTGAATCGGACATTCTTTGCAGGAAGCAAAGACGTTTTGAAAGTCCAGCCTCGTAGACATTGCAGTATCTTAAGCTGGTATTTGTAGACTCTTGTGTTGTAAGATATTTCTTACCTGTTATTTTTGGCAGCCTTGCACAGTTTTGGTGAGGCTTGTGATTATCAAAGTTAATTAGTTTGCAGCAGCCTTTTAACTGGGAATTTGTAAGAATCATTAAAAAGTTTATGTTCCCTTTATTGTTTATTTTATTGGAAAAGGGATTGGGTCAGAACAATATCTATCTATCTGTCTGTCTGTCTGTCTGTCTGTCTATCTATTTATCTATCCATCTATCATCTATCTATCCACAAACACACAAACACACATTCATATGTGGTCATTAAGTGTAATGGAATGTGGAAACAAATTTGGAAAGTCAAATCCACAGGCTAGGCAATATCTGATAAGATGTAGCTCAATCTTCCATTTTATCACACTTACAGTAGAACCTCTGGTCACGACCATAATTCATTCCATAACTTTGATTGCAACCCAGTTTGGTCATGACCTGAACCAGTGGTAGGATTCAATTTTTTTTTTTTACTACTGGTTCTGTGGGCATGGCTTGGTGGGCATGACAGGGGAAAGACACTGTAAAACCTCCATACCAGAGGTGGTATTTGCCAGTTCTCTGAACTACTCACAATTTTCACTCCCAATTTGGTCATGGTCAGAAGTGACCAGAGGTTCTACTTTTTCTGACCAAGGCTTCCTAAAGTGTAATTATGTACACACTTATTTTAAAAACCAGACTTATTTTATTGCAATGCTGGGAATTGTTTTCATTCCCAGCCAGAATTAATCTCAAACAGTCCCCAAAGATAAGCACACACCTTCCTTTTCTGTGAAGTGCTGCCAATAACAGAAGTATCAAATGAATTAGGAAAAAAAAATGAAGTACAAAGAGCTTCAAGAATGAATCTGAACTGATCAAACTACTTTTTTTCCTGCAAAGGTTTTGTCATCTTGGCCTGACCTTTATACCTTATGGGAAGGGCAGTCACCTCCCAGCCTTACTCCCGAGTCACCCCTTTTGTTTCAGCTGCTCTTGCCTTCTAGCAGCTCTGTGCACATACACACTGGAACAGGTTCCCCTGGGTTCTCTGCCTCACTGCTGCCAGACTCTGAAGGCTTCAGAGATAGCACCCCGCTCTCGGATGGTCCTGGCCCCATCCCTGCATCGGATGCAGGACCCTCATCCAAGTCCTCTCCAGACTCCCTGACTGGTCCCCGTTCTTCCATATTGTCCGATTCTATTGCTGTCTGCACCGGCTGCCAGTGAACCACAACACTACTGTATTTAGGTTCTAAGGTTACTTATTATGGGTTAGCTTTGGTTTGAATTTTGGTGAACCTTTGAAAGTCACTTTATATTTGCATACAACCAGAACATAAACATTGTTTGTAGGTGGGGATATACTGTTTTTTTTAGGATGATATCAAAGATCAATATATATTACTCCTTTTGAATGAAAAATTCCTTGCAAGGAAATACAAATGAACCATACCATGTTATAGAAAACTGTAATCTTGTCAAACCCTTGAAATTCTAGATTATACCAGATATTTGGATCAAGTGAAATCCAATTCACATCACTGATTGGTTTTAATCTTTGTTTAATCTGGTTTAATCATTCAAATAGATTTTAAATATTCAGCTGAATAAGGTTCATTTAATTCAGTTGGATTTCCTAAATTAATTGGGAAATTCAGTCAGATGACCTTTAACATGAAGTCTTTAACTTGATTTGTTGCTCTTTATTTATCTTTTGTTGTCATAAAGAGGAAGGAAGGAAGGAAGAAAGGAAGGAAGAAAGGAAGGAAGAAAGGAAGGAAGGAAGGAGACAAACTATTGTTACTCTAGAAACATGCAGAATGAATTACAGTTTGAAGGTATATGTCTGTGTAAATGGATATGCTATGAACTTACACAGACTTTAAAAATTCTTTCTAAAATAATTCTTTCAAAAATAAACATACAGTCCATCTTCCACTTGTGGTATAAACTGCGTCAGTTTGGGGGAGGGGAGCATTTATTTCACTGTGTGTGTGTTGCTTTGAATTGGTTTTCCCTGTGTAATGTTGACAACTGCTTTTTGAAATTCCATTAAAATTAAATGACCTTGGCAATTTATAGCTTTAGCAATCCATCAGTTTCAGAACCCTGCAGAACTCCAAGGAGCTCTCCAGTTTAGTGCAATTTCTCTCTGGAGTTTTTACACATCCATACATTTTGCACATCCATTTTGCCAGAAGTCAAACTGAAGCACCATGTGAACGTTCTTCCCAGGGTGAAACTTCATAGGAGGGTTCTGCAGTTTGTTGTCTTCAGCCCTTTGAACCACTTTTGTTATTTATCCAAGGTCTTCAAGAGTTATAAAGGCATATTTTTCTTGGCTGCCTCTTTCTGAGATATTTAGCCTTGTTCCCATTTAGCAGTAGCAGCAACTTCTGTTTACACTGAAATATAGCACTTCTCTCTTTTATTAAGGATCTGCCTGGGGCAAAGCTACACATATCCGTTCCTTTTTGCAGTTTGGCCCTACTGCTTTTCTGAGTCTAACAGTTGAAAGTGCATAAACTGGGAAATTAACCTTTTTTCACCCTGATAAGCAGAGGCAAGCCCTGTGTGGAATTAAAAATATGTTGCCGTCTGTATGAAATAGGAACCAGCACTGGAGTCTATCATCTGGGGTTCATTACTGACCAATTTCAAGTTATCATGGCTGCTAGTAAAGCTTTAAATGAAGGGATAGCAATGACATAAGCATAGCTTTTGAACTCCCTGGGAAATAACTTAATATTCTTTCAAAAGAAGAACAGGGCGAAATCATATCAGCCAGTTGCTGGGCAACTTATTAAATATTCCCAGTGGGTTCTGATATGAATGGAGTATGTCATTGCTGTTGAAATGATGGAGTAGTTGTCAAAATAAATACAAAGATATGCAAAACTGACATTAGGCTATTATGATATGGCATGCATAACCTGGCAGGGATTAATCGTAGCTTAATGGCATTGTGCTTAAACCACTGCAATCTTTGTTTGCCACCCTTGAAGATTGTTTATATATATAATTTATATACTACTCATCTCACTGTCCTGAGTGATTGTGCAAAAATTGGCACAAACCATTCAGTGTTACTTTGGGTAGTGAGGTGAGTTGTATGTAAATTTAAGAAACAAATAAGTTAATAAAAATAAGAGCTAGCCACCAACTCGTTTAGAACCTGTTTGGCTAAAGGTCATTTTGACAATAATGACTCAGACTTATAAGGATGCCAGGATGGGTCCTTTAAATGATAGTAACAGCTCTTAGACTTATATACTGCTTTACAGTGCTTTACAGCCCTCTCTAAGTGGTTACAGAGGCAGCATATTGCCCCCAACAATTTGGGTCTTCATGTTTCCAAACTTGGAAGGATGGAAGGCTGTGTCAACCTTGAGCCCGGTGGGATTGAACTGCCAAATTGCAGTCAGCCAGCAGTCAGCAGTCAGCAGAAGTAGCCTGCAGTACTGCACTCTAACCACCATGTTCTTATGATATCTGTGCTTTTGGACACCAACATGGGGCAACACTTTCCACTTTCAGGAAAGGAGTACATGACTTTCCATCAAAACTTCGAGTTAAACATTTTCAACTCCATTTTCTCCTAGGAAGACACAATTTTATGTTTAATTGATTAATTGCTATTTGTTAGATCTGTTACAGTATAACAGAAATAAGAATAAACATACATTTAAATACATGAAAAAGGAACTAATAATTGAGGACAATAGGACAGAAACGTGAGGCATGATTGTGCACTTATGCACACCCCTTACAGACCTCTTAGGAATGGGGTGAGGTCAATAGAGGTTAGTTTGAGAGTAAAGGAGTTGGGGTTTGAGCAAGTAACAACAGAGTCAGGCAGTGAGTTTCAGACATTGACGACTCTGTTGCTGAAATATGGATTTAGAGTTTTGCAGTGTAAATTCAGCACCAGAAAACACAGATGGCTGATTCTTCATTTAAGGTCTTTGTAAACATATTAAGTAAATTTTACAATACTGTTGTAGATTTCTCCAACATGGAGCAAACTCAAACAGAAGCAGACATGTCACAGGTTCAGAAGTGAGCAGCAACTTCAGCAGACGAGCAAGAAGTTTCTCTTTCAATAGACAGACTCAGAGTTTAATGTAGCTTCAGAGCTGCCTAGACTATTACTAATTTCAGTTTCCAAACAGCCTTCATTGGCTGACTTAGTTGCTATACCTAATCATTGGTTGACCTTGCTACCATGCTCTATTCCAGTTCATAAATATACTCTGACAGAGCTAACTTTCTGACCATGTGCAGCTTCTAATTCCTTCGCTGATATCCAGATAGGTATAAGATCACTTTCAGCTCAGATTGCTGGATCTTGCATTTGTCTGTGTGACACCCCAGCTTCTTCAGTACATTTACGTGTTTTCTCCTCCACTGAGTTGTGTGATATTTATAGCTGCCAAAAAGACCACTGATCATGTATTTATGACGGTTGCAGTATCCTAGTGTCATGTGATTTCCCACTTTGCAATGTTCTGACAAGCAAATCAATGGGGTATCCAGATTTTACTTAACAACTGTGGCAAGAAGGGTCATAAAATGGGTTAAATCTCACTTAACAAAATTTCTGTTGCTAGTGGACTCAATTGTGGTCATAAGTCAAGGATTCATGTAGATTAGACAATCATAGGACAAATGCTATTTGGACCCTATTTTGCAACTCTTCAATCCTTTTTTTTTTTTTTCTCATTTGGAATCATGCACATTTGTACTGAATTAGGTGAGTCTCAAAATAAAAAGGAAATTGCTGAATTTAAAAGTAAGGATAAGTGTTCTATTGGGGAAAAATATGACTTATCCTTTATTGCATATTTTTTTCAAATTCATGTCTCCATGTTATACTTTTAATTATGCAGTCTAATACATATAATAATACCAACTTTCCAAAAAAGATTTCTGATTTATTTCTAATAGCTCTTTTTTAATGTGCACTGTAACAATACACATTACCTTTCATCCTCAGTGACTTACATCAATGGGTCCTTTATACTTATGAAATACATTTTTAACATAATGCTCCTATTTAATATGGTATTACAGTGACAATTACCTGATTTCAGGGCACAGAATGTTAAAAGGGTACTGATATTTTCTACTGATTCAATACTGATATGGTTATTGTCTGATTTGTTTTAATTAATATTCCTCTTTCAGGAATGTCACAGTTGTTTTACTTTAAAATTGAAATGATCTGTAAAAAAATATTAAAAAGATGTTGATTACAATACTTCCATTTTCTTTTTATTCATTATCTATCATCAGTCAACACAGTGCAATATTAATAAACTTGTATGTTCCTCTCAAAAATAAAGATATGGTAGACTATATAATCTGAGGTCAGGAATATCTTAGCAACATGATATTTTCTTGCTGGATGCTTGCAAATTCCTTTGTCCCTTTGGTCCAAGGAGTTAATATAATATAATGCATTTTCCATAAATGGAAACAGTATTGTAGGGCTTGGGCAAAAATGTGAGATTTTGTGTTTTGTGATTACATTCATTTCTGCAAGATCAAATTTTGACTGGGACCAGAGACAGAGGTGATATTCAACCCATTCGGACTTGTTCTGTTGTACAGGTAATGGAAATTCTGAGTCGTTCAGAGAACCAGCAAATACTAGCTCTGGTTGGCTCTGCCCACTACCTCTGCCCTTTCCTGTCCTATATTCCCTTGTTTGTTAGCTCAACTGATTCACATGGCATAGCAGATTGCTACATCTCAGCTGAACGGAAAAACAGCACAGCTCACAACATTGACATAGAGGGCTGTCTTTGAGTCCTGCGCTTGCGTGTGCAAAGCACATTCTCAGAATCAGTAGGAAAAACATTTGGAAACCCACCATTGGACCAGAGGTTTACCCTTAGGAGCTTCTGCATTTGTGATTTGGGCTATTCTAGATTCATAGATTGGATTATGTGGTGCTTTTCTATTGACTGATTGTTGTGTTGATGGCCTTTGTGGGATTGTTGGTTGTTCCTTTGTGCTGCCAAGTTCTCGGCTCCTAAATACCAGATAAATTGCTGGTAAATCAGCACTTCTGTTGACTGCCAAGAAGCCCATTTCCCAGGCTTCAATCATTTCCCTGGCTATCTTTGTACCTGCTCAGCCAACAATCTTAGTAGCTGTGAAATTGAATGTATAATGTTCATTGCAATGGAAGGCTACCACTGACTTCAGATCTCCTTGTCTGACTGTTCATTTCTCATTCATTTCTCATTGAGGGCCAAGAATTTAGAAATAAGAGAAATAGCCATGAGTATACATAAAAATATGAAATTATATTTCAAGAATGCATTCCTATCTTCACTGAGAAGGACAAAAAGTAGATACATCTACAGTACTATTACCTATGAGAGTTGTACTGATTGTGGTAAGACACAAATGTGATCTATCTATCTATCTATCTATCTATCTATCTATCTATCTATCTATCTATCTATCTATCTACCTATCTACCTATTTACCTACCTACCTACCTATCTGCAATTATTTCACAACTAAAAATCAAATAAGCTGATTTAAAAGCTGATTTTCATTGCATAACTGAACAAAGGAAAAGCAGTTTGGCAGTGTTTATGGAGGAACCTGGCACAATAGATAGCAACAGCAATAGTACTTAGACTTATGTACAATTTTATAGTGCTTTACAGACCTCTCTAAGCAGTTTACAGAGTCAGCATCTTACCCCCAACAATTTGGGTCCTCATTTTACCCACCTCAGAAGGATGGAAGGCTGAGTCAATCTTGAGTCTGGCAAGATTTGACGTACCAAATTGCAGACAGCTGGCAGTCAGCAGAAGTAGTCTGCAATACTGCACTCTAACCACTGTACCACTGAGACTCTTTCCATTTAATTTAATTCAGCTTTAAATCTTGATTTTTTTTCCAGTTGTGATCAACAAATATCCATAGTGTGACTTAACACAACAGGTTTGGATAATTAGCATAAAGTATGAATGTGGCAGAAGACCAAACTATTAAAATCTCTTTCATTGTTGAACAGGTGGTGTGAAGGAAGATGTCAGCTGATGCTCCATTCAAGATTCAAGAAAGAAATACTTAGACTCTTTAAATTAGAGAAAATATATCTTTTACTGAAAATGAAGTGGTAGCAACCATAGAATCTGAATCTGAGAAATTAGGTGCCTGAATCACATATACAAAGTGTGGAAATGTTCCCACCCCAATAGTTCAACTGAATCTTCCAATTAGAAGTTGTGAATATGATCATGTGGATCATCTTCAGGTGGGATGAGCCTCTGTCCATTGACCTTGGCATATTTGATCAGGATTGCAGCTGCGCAGAGAAAAGAAAGCTAAGCAAGAAATAGAAACCTAAACCTCCTCATTTTATACACAGTAGAATGTAACACCTCCAGCTTGCTTCCCAGACTCACCCCCTCCTCCCCCATTACTTATGACAGCAAAAGATGCAAAGCGATAGTAGAAGATCTTGAAAGCTGACATTCAGCCTTCTAGGAAAACAAAAAAACTATCAGTCCTAGAAGAGAGGAAAAAAAAATAAAGATAATAATTATATCATTAGATAATTAAAATAGATACTATTTCTAGTTATCAGGATACTTGGTACGAGGCTTACAGCTTAGGTTTTAACGTCTTTTTTCATTGACCTGCTCGGTCTTGGGAAGAAGGGAAATGTTTCAAGCTACTAGATACTGGAGCCGACCCCTCCATTTGCAGAGAGGTCCAAAATTTCTTAACTTCAAAATGTTGTTCACCCTCAATCAGTAATGGTATGGAGGATCAGCCTGGGATGGTCTTAAATCAGAAATACATTCAGGTTTTAACAAACTAACATGGAAGACCGGTGTGAATTCGTCGAAGAGTTCGTCGTAAATTCAGTTGGACTGCCACAGGGTTTATAATCCGTTCAATACGTGAAAGGACCAACATATTTAGGACTAAGTTTCTTAGATTTTGAGTGGTTGTAGTATCTGTGGACAGGAAAACAGTTGTTGCCTACTTGGATATGATTTCGCGTGGAGATCTTTTCGTTGTCTGCAAAACTCTTAGTGATCTTGATGGGCCTCATCTAATGCTTTACGTCGTTACTGGCGTTGTTACTTTGGAGTTGAGTTATCCATCATCCAATGACTGGATATATAGGCCTTTCAGGAGAAGTTCAGGTATGTACAAAATCTTGTCCCGAAGCGACTTTAAATGGAGTAAATCCAGTACTACTATGTACAGAGTTGTTATATGCCACTTCAGCAAATGCAATAGGTCAGACCAATTGTCTTGTTGATAATTTATATAACAATCTAAAGATATTGCTCTAACACTGCGTTATGCCTCTCACAGACCCATGTTGGTTGGGTGGTGGGCCGCGCTTAAGCCCTGGCAAGCCTATTCAACTTCAGGAAACTCCTTCCAAAAATTGTTGAGGTAAATTGAACCCTCTGGTCAGAGACTATGCATTCAGTGAATTGCATGATAATCTAAGATATGTGAAATAAATAGGTTTTAGCACCTACGGTCTTTGCAGATTGGAATATCTTTTGGAACAAGGTATGCATTGTACTTGTTTGGAAAACAAATCGGTCACCACCCAAAATAACCGGTGTTTCACACGCTGCTTGTGGTAGTGCTATCATATAATAGTCATAGTAGCATTCTTCTGGGCCTGTGTCTAGCCCATCTTGTATCACCTGCTGGCTTACCAGGAGGTCTCTTGCAGATGCACAAATTGGACAACTAGCGCACCTAACTTCAGTCCATCTTCAAAGTAGCCCCATCCAGATTGCCACTTTAATCAGGTGTATAGGTTTTCACAATATTCCACATTGCCAGCCTGCTTAGAATCATCGGCCTTATTATGTATGTATTGCCCCCTCAGTGTCTGTGGCACATACAACTTGGTTCCGCACCCAAAAGCCAAACCATCTCTAAGCGCGGTATGAGTCATCGAATGAGCCAGGAACCAATCAGCAATTTTAGGGTTCTTTTAGTTGTGCGGTTAAGTCATTTCAATAAATCTTCACTTCTTTTCTTCTCTTCTGGGCTCTAGTGATCACTGAGCAGCTAGATGTGTTTGTGCGATAACAATCGGGCATATGCACTTCCTGGTGAACACTATTTATTTTGGGGTAAGTCATAGAGAGAGCATCCGCCATGTAAGTTCCTCCCCACTAGTATGTACTTCAGTGAGAAATTGAAACGCTTGTAAAGTACTGCGACCAGCCGAACTTGTTAGGGACAGTTTCTGAGTGCATTTATTTAAGTGCTTCCACGAATTTTATTATGATTCAGTCCATACCTAGAATGATGGCTTTGCTCCTTCCGGAAAATGTCTCCAAGTCAGTAAGGCACAACGTAACTGCAAAGGCTGTCTTTTTTCCCGGAGTGGCCACCTTTCTTTGGTTTTCAGCATAGTTTAGCTGGGAGGTATAGCGCACAAGGCTGTAAGGTCCCTTTCATTGATTTGAAGTAACACTGCTCCATATGGCCCACAATCACTCGCATCAGCTTGGATCATGAAAGGAGCTCCATGTCTGGTGCTTTAGCACTGGTTCTGCACAAACAGTCATTTTAGTTTTTCAAAGACTGCTGGCACTCCATGACACTCCAACAGCTTGCTAGGCCTTGGCTTCACCTCTCCTTTAGTTTTTAAGAGATTTGTGATGGGCATTGCTATCTTGAAGGCTGACAGAAGATCTGCCAAGACTTTCTTCACCAAGAGTAAGAAACTACTGCCATATAGGTAAAGACTAATATTATTGAACAGCTCTAGTCATAGAATATTTCAAGTCTGAATGTGCCTCCCCTTCCCTCACTTTATTTCATGTGTTGGGAAACTGATACCCAGGTAAGGAGTAGGGATCAATTGAGAAATTAGTCTTGAGTCATCATACATCCACAAGAGACCTAGAGCTCACTGATCACCTTCCCCAAAGATCCCTGGAGCCTTATCTGTTTGTTCCCAAAAGAGAATAAGCAGTCAGGGAGATTCTTGTATTATAGGTAGAGGGCAACCTACCTCAAACTTTGGGACAACCATGATCTGGATAACTGAGAATCTCTACAGACTAATAGCCTTGAAGGCAACTACACTAGGAATAGATAGGCAGCAATTAACCATTCTGATCTCCTCAGATAAAAACAAGAAGTTCATGAAGTTCAGAACTTCTCCACCAAAGAGTCATATTTCTTCCATGATCTTCATGGATCAAAAAAACAAAATAGCTTTTGCCAAGCAGTTACATTCTTGTGGTTCTAGAAAAGGAAGTGCTTTGGGCATATATTTTATGAAGTGAAACATGGAATCACTAGGGGAAAAATGCATTTTACTGTGATGAAATGGTTACCCAAAATAAAGGAGAACCTTGCTTCAGTGAAACAATCATACATTCTCATGGAATATGCAGTGTTCTCTAATCAATATTGAAAATTGGATACAGCTTCTCTGAATTCATTACCAACCCAGAAGATAATTGCTTGATAAGCATGCTTTAATTGGCATTTGTATGTTGAATGCTACTGAAATCGCTTTAATATGTCCAACTCTGTCTTAATTTATTTAAATGATTTCAGAGCAGTCTTCTGGAGGTAGGAAGAGACTGAATGGATGGGGCACAGCTAACCTTGCAAAGTTCCAGGGACACCAAAGAACACAACTGTTTTTTCAGCTTGCTTTCAAAAGTTGTTCATGTGATTTAACAACTAATTTACTGTGAGTTACATAGCACTGAAGCAATAATTTTAACATTTGTTGTTTTTTAGCATTTCATTTTGTGATGCCTGCACAGTGACATTTTGTTAGGTAATGTTTCCCTCCACAGCATTTTTCCAGTTGTGTAGCCTCAATATATAAACTTTAATTAAAGAGTCTTAAACCTTTAGTTGATTGCTCAGGACAAAACACTCCAGTCTTCAATGTACCTTTAATATATGGGGAGGAAAAATGGATTAGATTTCTCAAATTTTTATTATTAGAGAAATTATGCATGCTTTGTATGAGAAAGACAGAAAGACTGGCAGTGTGAATGAAGCAGCTTAAGGCCCTGTCACACTGCCCAATGGATGCAAAACGGACACAGTGGACGAGCAAAATGTTCCATCCATTGTTATCCGCTTTCAGAAGGGACAAAAATTTGCATAACCGGAGCGGATAACACGGACGGGGGGAGGACGCAGGGAGGATGGAAAGCGGATGCGGAACGGAAGGCTAGCGGATGAAGCGGATGGGAGCGGATGGCCACATTCGCCAGGACTTTGGGTGGCTCATCAAAGCGGATGTGAACGGTACAGCAGATGCAGAACGGTATGCACGGTGTATGAAGCGGATGCACAGTGGATTGCAAGCGGATGCAGCAAGCAGAATGCACAGCGGACGCCTAGCGGATGCCGAGCGTTAATTGCGCATGCGGGGAGGATGCATTGCGTCGAGCCCCACGGATATAATGGAAGCAGCTCGGAGCAGGTCATAACATTTCAGAGGAAAAGACTTGCCCTGTCCTGTTCCCTGCATGATTGCCTGCAAGCTTGGCTGCTAGCCTTGCTGCAGCCTTGCTGTCCAGCCTTGCCTGTCTGCCTGCTGCCAGCCTTGCTGCCAAGCCTCCCTGCCAGCCCCCCCTTGATGTTCTGCCTGTCCTGCCCGCCTTGCTGATCCAGCCAGTCTTGCTCTGCCGAGCCTTGGTGCCTGTCTGGCTTCTGCCTGCTCTTGGTTTCATCAACTACCGCAACCTTGGGTGCCTTTGCCTGCAACATTCCTGCCAGCTTGGTGCTGCATCTTCTTGCCCGCCTTCCTTGTCAGCCTTGGTGCATAGGCCGTTCCTGCTGAGCTTGGTGCCCTTGCCTGCAGCGCTTCTCAGCTTTGGTGCTGCCTCCCTGTGCAAGCCTTCCCTGCAGCCTTGGTTCCTGACTCCTTGCCATAGCCAGCAACTCACATACAATGGCTGAGCACAGCATAGCCTCTAGCCATCTGCTTGCATGCTTGCTAAGATGGGACATCGGGCTATTCCATTCCACTCCTGGCCTCACTCTGGTTCTGCCTGGGGCTTCTGGCAGGCACTTGGGCTTTGCTTCTTCTTGGGGCTGGGGCTTCTGTGTCTTCTGCTTTGGAGGAGAAATGATGACAGCACTCCACACCAGGCCCTACCTCCACAGCACCTGCACCCCTTCACTTCCCTGAGAACGAGCGACTTAAGAGGAGTGCCAGAGACTCTTTTGTTCTTATTTTGTTGTTAATAAGTTGTTTTTGATCCTCACACACTTTGCTTCATTTCTTTTTATTTTAATTTAAGTCTGCTGGAATCGTTGTAGAAATGGTTTAAACGCCTTTGCCTGCTTGTGGATGGTCGGTTTAAATAGCAGTGAGGATGGGTATGAGAGGTAGCTGTGGAATGGGCAGAGGAAGATACCCTTTGGGATGGGTAAATAGCTGTGGGATAGATAAACCTCCAGTGCAAGGCATTAGTGGATTTAGTAATGAGTCCACCCTCCCAGGTGCCCACTAACTATGAGCCCTTATTATCAATATACAATCTGACAATCATCACACGTCAACATAACAACAAGCGTCTTTGATTAAAATGCCGCTGTCATTTGTAGGCCCACCCCAAACATAACATGGCCCAAATCTCATCAGTTTGATGAGACAGGCTGAAGAAGCATCCATTAAGCATCTTATCATCTCTGCTTGCCAACTCCCACCGTCCAGCTGGGGAGCTGCACCCAGTGTTTTCAAGGCAGGTTTGCGCTGCTTCTTCCCTTCACGTGAGGCTCTCTTGAGGCCTTGCAAACATCCAGTGTCTTTTAGGTTTGCCTTAGCCTTCCATTATCCCAGCTTCCATGTCCCCATTGCCTTGTTGAGGTCCACGGCCTCTCTGCACAAGACTGGGGTAGCGGTGCGCATGAGACTTGTGCAAGGTATGCCGCAAGCTTTCCATGATCCCTTACACGGTCTCTGGGCGATGCCTGCATTATGGTGAGAAGTAGCTACCTGGAACCCTGTTGGCCAGGAATGCAAAGTCCTGTTCTCACACACCTCGCCCTTGCCCTGCACACCTGTAGTTGATAGATCCTCTCTTTCACGGGTGTAGGAGTCTTGGCACAGTGTAGAGACTTCATGAAGGTAGAGTTCTCGAGGAGGTGAAAGGTGTCATTCCCCCCACGATGAAGTAGGCAATTTTGTGTGTCGTTGGGCACGGGGGTCAGTGAATCGTTGGGAAGCCACATCTGAGGCTTTGCAGTTCCAAGCTCCTCCTTGAGTGTCTGGCGTTGATAGCCTGGCATCATAGTGAAATGAGCCATTGCCTGCCATCTGACGATGACAACTCGACACAACTCATGTCAGGGCATGACTGTGAGTCGACTCTGACCATGCGAAGAGGATACTGAGACCCTTGTTGTTAGTTGAAAATAAGTGGGAAGCCCGACTTGGCCTGGCCTTTGCCACTTTGCAAGGCCACGTGCTTGCCCATCGATGGCTCACCACAGCTGTGTGCTGGAAGATTCCACCTCTGATACCACTTGCTCTGCAACCTTTCTTCCCATTTTCTTCAGTTGAGGTGGCTACTGGAGGAGCTCCTCCTTGTTTCTTTTATGATGGCCTGCAAACCAACTTCTCGACCACAATTGCTGATGCGCTGTTGGTGGGCACCGCTCCAGCTTGTTACTGCGTGCCTCTGTAGGTCGGTCCCTGAGGCCAAGCTGGCACAGACTGAATCCACTTTGAGCCAGCGTTCCCAGGTGGCCAGAAGTTGGGTCTTTGTCTTGAGGCAAACCCTGGCGTCTTCGAAGCGGCGACAGATGTTGCTTCGCTCCTGCGACTCCACCGACTCAGCTTGTCAGTCTGTCTCTGCTCTTCTGGCCAAAGCATCTTCGTACCCAGACGCTTCTTGGGCCGCCCTTTTTCTTCCATAGTCGGAAGTTTCACAGAGCCTTACGATGGTGTTGCACTGTTGCAGCAGACAGAGGATGGTGCTTGACCCAAGGGACGTGTTACGATCTCCACGGTGGAACTGACTGGTTCTTGCTTTGGAAGACGCAAAGAGGCCAGATGAAAGGCATGCGCCAGGGGTCCGTACCGCAGGGGCTGCTGTTCTGCAAAGTGAGATCCAGATGTGTCGCCTCCACTTTTACTCAGCGTACTAGGTGTCCCTTTGAGCAATCCTGCTAGGCATCCTCTAGGCCATCCTGTAGACATCCTGAATATTTGAGCATAGGTGCCCTCTAGCGAACGTATTTTTTCCATTTTAAAACTGCTTTTGTTTCCCTGCTGCATCTCGCTAGGCATCCATTCTGCATCCATTCCGGCGTCCCGTTCCGCTTTTCCTCCCTCGTCTGAAGCGAGAATGCAGGTTTGGCCGGATGCCGGAACGGATGCCTAGCGGGGATATAGCGGATGGTGAAAGCGCGATCGTAGAACGGATGCGTACGATGCGAGCGGATGCGTAGCGGATTGGCAGAACAAATTGGTACATTTTCCCGCGGCAAAAGTTTTGAAGCAGCTCAAAACTTTCTGAGCGGATGAAGCGTCAATAAACGGATGCTGGACGGATAGAGAGGAAGCAAAACAGAGGCAGTGAGTAAATCGTGTTAACCAATGGATGGCAAGCTTTTTTGTCCGTTTTACATCCTCTTTGCATACGTTGGTGCAGTGTGACAGGGGCTTAAGATTTGTCTTGACAAAGGGATTTTTGGGAAGCCCAATAACAACAACAATAATGCAACAAGGCATGCTCACAGATTGAAAATAATATTGTTTGTCGGTTCTGCACATGTTTTTTATATATAAGATATATGAAAGATACTTAATTCTGCATTCGTTTTCTCAGATTGCACTCATATCAGAAGTACCAAAGCCCTTCCAAATCAAAAGAATTAGCCAGTGACACTCCTGTTGTCTGGGGAACACCCAATTGGGGGCTCCTTTCATTTTTTTTTTTTAATATAACATGCTATTGTGAACAATAGTCCACAAGGCGTGACAGTAAGTATCAAGATCATGCATACAATGCTGTGCACTATAAATGACAACCTCATGGCCTAATCAAGGGTTCACAGCAGCTTAAGAGAAGAATAGTAAGGAGGACCGGGTTGCTGACCCAGCACCTCCATAGAACACACTTAAGCAGTGCGGCAGGGATGTCTGCTATACATGACCTAAACTGGAAGCATCCTAGGACTCATAGCAGTTCCATAGGACTCATAGCAGTTTGAGTACTATGATGGAACAAGGTACCACTTGGTCAAGGACTGGGTAATCAGCAGAAAGAAGCACATCCCCAGTACCCATCACATCCCCCACTATCCCCATTCATGTTCCCATCAGGAGCTGGAACAAAGGATGGGAGCTCACCCCACCTCATGGCAGCATTCAGATTTCAAACACAGGCTTGTTCCTTGTCAAGGCAGCATCCTAACCATAGGAGCAATCAAACTCCATTTTCTTAGATAAAGACATAAAGCAAGAATATTGAGATGCCTTGACTACATTATCAGAGATGGCAAAATTAATTTCCTTGATTAGAGACAAGGGACAACCTTATAAAAGACTGGAAGTCATTTACAGACTTTCTACGTGTTAAATACAATAACAGATGGTTAACAAAAGAATTTAAAGATTGGTGTAATATTTGGACTAACCTGTTGACTGTTTTTCTTTTTCTATTTTTAACATACATATTATGATTAGATGTTGGATAGATTTGATTATTAGCTAAAGATTTTCCTATCTGGAATATTTGTTTATTTAATATAGTATTTTTATTAAATAAATCTGTGAAAGTTTATAACTATTTGTTGTCCATTATGCAAGAGGAAAATCCATCAGTTATTATTATTATATCTTTTATTCATTAAACTTGAAATTCAGTCAACTGAATATTTAAAAATGTAACACAAACATTATTGACTGGCGCTAATTGTTGAAATGGGTCACTGTCAGCGTCCTAGGTATCAACCAAGTATCTTCTTAAAATGTACGATATTCTGAGTAGTGCAGTTTTTTGCAGTTCCACTGGAGTTATTGCAGGAAGCTGCAATTTCTTGATGTGCTTTGTAAAATTCTTGGATATGGTACCACGTGCACCAATGACAATGGGTATCACTCTTACATGTTTCATCCATAATCACATAGTTTTGAAGAGCAGGATATTTTATCCAGTTCTTTTTCTTTGACTCTGACGTCTCCTGGCACAGTGATATCAATAAATTGCACACTACGGCCCTCAACAACCATAGTATCTGGCATGTTATGTTCCAAATGGTGATCCATCTGTATTTCCACAAGATCTTCACTGTATTGTTGTTGTTGTTGTTCAATGTTAGATTTATTTGTCATTTGGATCATTTTCCCAAGGATCTCATAATGACTGGAATCACAGAATAATTGACAGAATTGGAAGGGAACTTGGAGGTCTTCTAGTCTAATCCCATTCAAGCAGGAAACTCTGCACCATTCCAGAGAAATGGTTGTTTAATCTCTTCTTAGAAACCTCCAGTCTTGGAGGTTTCTGAAGGCAAGCTGTGCCACTGGTTAATTGTTTTAACAATCAGAAAATTTTAGTTCTCGGTTGTTTCTCTCCTTGACTGGTTTTCATCCATTACTTCATCTCCTACCTTTAGGTGGTTTGGGAAATAAGTTGAACCCCCTCTTCTTTGTGGCAGCCCCTTAGATATTGGAACACTCTTATCTCCTATCCATCCCCAGTTCTTCTTTTCATTAAACTGGACATGTCCAATTCCTGCAACCATTCTTAATCTTCACTCCCTTAATCATCGTTGTTGCTCTTCTCTGCACTCTTTTTCGTCTCAACATCTTTTTATATCAAAGGCATTTTATTTGATTTCAAAGTCTTGAAACAGGATATTTAGCATTGTTTCATTGTTTCCCACCCACTCTTGTACTGAGAAAGTAATATTAATAGTCATTCAGGATCATTTTAGCATATAGTTAACTTTATAATTTCAACAACTATATCACTAATTGCCAATTAGTATAATATCCCTTAACTTCACCCAGCATAATTTTTTCAGAAAGATCTTCAAATGTTTTCCTTATCAATAGGCAAATAATCATTTTGTTTAATAATACTTTAATGAAAACCTGCATCTACATGTTGAACAAATATGCTACATTTTTGTTGCTTCATTTTCACTGATGTAATTAGAATACCAAGATCATCTCAAATCAGATGCCATGGCCTGACCTTTCCAGATAAGTTTTATTATTCAGGCAAATAAGGCTATATGTGATTTCCATCCTTGATAGCTAGACTAAAAGTTTGTTAAGTAATTTCAAATTAATTGCACCTTGATAGAGTTTGGCACTCGATCAAGTTTATCTAGAAGACATGCCTTTCCATAGGAAGAAGTGGGCAGATCCAGCCTTTTAAATGCTGGTGGAATTCCTAGCCTGTTGTCATAGAACCATCACTGTATGGCATGTCTTCTGGACCATTATTTAGAGTTATAAATAATTACATTAGTAGATATCTATTTGTCTGGATCATAAAGCAAATCAAATAAATGATATTTTTGAACTTGACAAACTTCTGAAGGTAAGCTGTTCCACTGGTTAATTGTTCTCATGGTTAGGAAGTTTCTCCTTAGTTCTAGGTTGCTTCTCCCCTTGATTAGTTTCCATCCACTGCTTCTTGCTCTGATTACATTATGAGAAGGCATATGTTATGAGAAGAACTAACTCTCTGGAGAAGCTTTAATGCAGGGATAGGTGGAAGGAGAATGAAGAAGAGGACTAGTAACAGTAATGTCCAGTTACACTGCTGATGAGTAAACAGTTGGAAAACTTGAAAGATCAGGTTAGAGACAGATCATCACAGAGAAAATATACCTATGTGGTGGCTAAGAATTCAAAATGACCTGATGATACATAACCAGTCACTCAATTTGCCTACAATGGCCATCTATTTCTATATTTCCCTCTCTTTTTGGGAGTTCTGAATTACAGTTCTTATGAACTTTCAATTCACAATGATGAAAGTCTCAGGGTATCAGAGGTGGTATTCAGCAGGTTCTGACCAGTTCTGGAGAACCAATAGCGGAAATTTTGAGTAGTTTGGAGAACCGGCAAATACCACCTCTGACTGAGATTTTACAGTGTCCTTCCCCTGCCATGCCCACTGAGCCATGCCCACAGAATCGGTAGTAAAAAAAAAAATGAATCCCACCACTGTGGGGTATGGAATTGTCTACCTTCTTAGCTAAAATCAAAAGTATTATACTAACAGTCGGACCAGTGGGGGAGGGGGGAGGGAAATCAAACTTGACCCAAATATATTCCCTGGGAAAGACTAAGAATTCAGAGTGATGGAAAAAGATTGGGAGAGTTGATAATTTGGAAGAGGGGTGCCTTGAGCAATGCTTCCTAGAGATCAATAAAATAATACAGCATTTATTTTATTTTAAGGACTGATGCTTTACTCACTATATTATTCACTATACAAGGAAAAGAGATGAGGGAAGGGAATGGGTGTTACTATTGAACAAAATCTGATCTAATTCTTTTGTAATATTTGCTTCCATCTTAAAAGCAGCAAGCAATTAGAAAAATAAAAGATGCTTTACCAGCTTCCCATCTTAGCACAGCATATTTACTGAAGGGTTAATGTAACAGGGCTAAAAAAGGTGAAAAACATACATTGAGCCACTAGAGGGCAGTAGATCTCAGGGTGATATGTTTCCTTTTACTGCCTTCTAATGGCCAGTTGGAATTTTGCAGCCTAAACATGATGGTCTCAATTAAGGAAGCTTTGAAATTGACCTATATATGCAACAATTATACAAACTACTGAGGCACATTTTTCTGAATAAACATTATTCAAGTAAAGGTGTGTGTGTGTATTTGCTTAAGATTTACCAAATCAGGTAAGCATGTTCAGTACTATGAGGAATCTGTGCTCTTTATCTAAATTTTGATAGTGATGCTATGTCAATTCTTTATTACATTCATTCACCCATCTTTTAGCAGAAATGAAGACAACCAAGAAGAATGAAATGACAAAGTAGCACAGCTGTAAAAGAAAATATTTTCTGAGTCATTTTTATTCCAGGGGACTATGTGAATAAATCTCTTTTTTTTCCCTTGACAACAGTATGGAAATGATCTCCCATTGTCTTCTTCCAGGTAGATTGATATTTTTTTAAAAAATTGTAAACAAGAGATCGTTGACCATCCTGAAAGTCTCCATTCCACTCATAACTAGATTTGTCATTCCTTTATTTTCTGGAGATTAGCTTACTTCCTACCCACTCTTTTGTTGTAGAATTTACAAATAAGTCTAAATGGTAGTTTGTGTAGGTGAATGTACTGCTTATTTATACTGTCATTTTGTATGTGGCCTACTTACTTGCAAGTCTTCAGGCAACTTATTACCATGAAATGCATTTGGAAAAGAAGGAATAGGACAAGACTTTTGGCTTACCTTTTGCTCCCTCTATTTTGGAATTTACATTCTCTCCTTTTCTCCTTCTCTCTCTCTTCCTCTCCTTGTCCCGCCCTCTCCTTTTCTCTCTCTCCGCTCCCCCTCTCCCTCTCTCCCTTTCTCTCTCCCCCTTCCTTTCCCTCTTCCTCTGTTCTCTTTCTCTCTGTCAGATGTGCCTCCATTCAAAACTCAGGATAGAAATCCCCCAACTCCATGTTTGTAGAGAAGAGGTACTTTTACTGAGTTAGAAGTGATAGCAATGAAAGAAAAGCAAGATCTGAGCCAATCAGTGCAAAAATTACATATTGAAGTTACCCTCCCCCAAGGACCCAGACTGGAGGTCCAATATCCAATGTATATGGTGTCTTGTGGGGTACATCTTCAGGTGTTTTTTTCCTCCAACTTGTATGTAGAGACGGTTGACCTTAGCTGGGCATAAACAAGTGCAGTGAGCATGAGAGCATCCCCCCACACTTGGTCCACACAAAAGTCATCTCCACTCTCCAGCAAACTCCCCCCCTCAAAATGCCAAACTAGTTCTATGCCAGCTTCTCAACGTTAGGGCAAGGGAACAAGTTAGTGCAAGTTGTTTAATTTAATTTTAAGACATCTGTTTCTTCCTCTCCGGGGATTTATTATGAAGTTGGGAACAGGAGCCTCTAGCCAATTAAACTTTAACAAAACATCAATATTAATATCAATAACATCTCACGTGCACCTTACATCCATTTTAATAATGCATTGGCAACATCACAAAAGCACATCATATACATACATATACTCACACACACAAACACACACAGAGTCCAGATTGGGCATGAGAGATAAGTAGTTTCTAAAGTTTTATTACTTGGAAGGGCTTCTGGCTCCTCATTTTGACACATCTGGGCTATGCAATTATTCACAAAGGTCACTTTCAACAGAAGGGAAGGACAGTGACCAAAAGGCAGCAGTTTAAAGTTACAAATACACTATGACAATTTAATAAATGAGAAAGCCCCTATGTCAAGAGCCATTTCGGTCCTGAGCTGACAAAGACTGACATCTCATCAGACCGCTGGAAAATTGTCTGTGGACACAGGAGTTCTGCCAAATCCCAGGCCAGCTGTTAAAATCCAGGAAAATTCCAATGCATTGCAGCTATAAATGTTGAGCTGGGGTCTTCTCTCTGCAGTAGACTTTTAATTGGCTTACAGAAAGGAGAGCTAGGATTGATGTTGGGAGAAGTTTTCCATGTTGAAGGACTTGGTGACTTTCATGAAGTTCTTCCCTGCATCTTCCTAGCAAGCCATGGTTTTGTCGTGGTTAAAGCATTGAGCAGGCACCAGAAGTGGTATTCAGCCAGTTCTGACCGGTCCTGGTGGACTGATAGGAGAAATTTTGACTTGGTTCAGAGAACCGGAAGAGAAAATTTTGCCTAGCCCTGCCCATTCACCCCTGCTCTTACCTCCCACCTCTTCTATTGTTTTGAGTTTTGCAGTGTAAATTCAGCACCTGAAAAGTAAACACAGATGGCTGATGCTTCATTTAACATCTTTATATAAAAAAAGTAGATTTTACAAACCAGTTGTAAATTTCTCCAACAGGGAGCAAATTCAAGCAGAAGTAAACATGTTGCAAGTGCAGAGCAGAAACTCAACTTCAGCAGCAGGAGCAAGATAGAAAGAGAATTTTTAGTTTCACTTTCCAGGTCAGCTCCCATTGGCTGGTCTGTTACCATGCCTACTGTACATGATAACATGCCTAGTGGACTCTGTTAACTATGTCTGCCTGTAAATGAATCCTCTGATGCCTATATTCTGCTGTTTATTAGCTCAGCTGATTCATGAAGCAGAGCAGATTGCCATGCCTCAGCTGAGCTAAAAAAACAGCATGGCTTACCAGGGAAGGGCTGTCTCTGCGTGTTGCACATGTGTGATTCATGCATTTGGTGTGCAGCCTCTGAAGCAAGCTCCAAATTGGTAGGAAAATTTTTTGAAACACATCATTGACTGGCACTGGGAAGAACAGAATAGACCTATCAGTCATGGAAGTTTCCTGGAGACTGATTCAGTCATTCTCTCTCATCCCAGGCTATCTTTTTAATATTTTTTTATGTTTTTAATTGTAGAGAAAGATATACAAGGAATTCATTTTAGTTATGCTTTCTTGAGTATCTGCCTAAAGGAAAAGGTATAAATGCAACAAAGAAACAATATCTATTTGTCAGATCCCTATTGTGATCCTGTCATTCATGTGGGGAGGGAATCCCAGATTCTTTTATTTATTTCATTTATTGTTCTCCTACTGTTTCCTATGTATCCTCTAATTTTCCTAGTTTATAACTTTTATCCTGTCACCTATTATGTCCTGTGCTTTGATTTACTTTGGGAAATGTACAAGGAGGAAGGGCCATCTGTTTCCTCTCAGTTTGGAAGTCTCACAGAAGAAGTGCATGAGAACAAGTCCTTATCTCTCTCTCAGGACAATCATTTCCACAACATCTTCACACCTGTGGACTGGGTCATTCAACATCAGACTGAGGGAGGGGTTTCTTAATGGAATTACCTGGGGGGGGGGACTCAGACACTGTTTTGCACTGTCCTGCATTCACTTCCTTTCAATAAAAGTTTCCTTTTGAAATGCTAAAGTTTCGAGAGTCCATGCTTTCTTGAACAGGAAGGAGAGGCAGGACTTCACAATTTGTTTATTAGATTTATATGACTTCTACATCAGAAATGTTCAAGGCAGCTTGAGGTGTGGTGGTGCAGTGGTTGGAATGCAGTATTGCAAGCTAATTCTTCTGACTGCCAGCAGTTCAATTCTCAATGGCTCAAGGCTGACTCAGCCTTCCATCCTTCTGAAGTCAGTAAAACAAAGATTGGGATTGTTGGGGGCAATATGCTGATTTTGTAAACAGCACCGAGAGTATTGTGAAGCAATATGAAGTAGTATAAAGTGCTTTTGCTAAACAAAGGAAACATGTGTAATTTTTATAGACACACACAAATCCACAGTAGCTATCAATACTCTTAGCCTGGAAGTTAAGAAGGTCACAGAAAGTTAATAATTGGATGGAGGTCTTATTGAAAATTTCAGGACTGAAGACATTGAAAAATGTCCTGAAAGGAGACATGGACAAACTATTCCAGACTATTGCAAATATAACTTCATTGACCTCTTTGTGAAGTCACCAAGAGTTCAGATTAATCTGAAGGAGACTTTGGTGATTTTCACAATGTTGATTTACAGCATCATCCAGCCATCCCTAATTACTAAATCACTAATGAAGTCGGGCTTTATATTAGTACAGCAATGGTTGGGTGATGCTATGATAAATCTCTAGGGGAGAAAAGACCTTTATTTATTTGCAACATATAATTGTTATTCCTTTGGCAGTAACATTTTGATAAGGCTTAAAGGGGCTCAAAGGAAGTCCTTCAATCCAAGGAGAATCTAATCTAATTGAACATAACTACCTTTTCTTCAGTTGTAGAGAGGACCAGAAAACTGACCTTGGAGAAGGTATCCAGATATTGTTAGGGAGACACCAGCTGCAGAAGAAGCATACATCATGTCCAGATTTACGGAAGAAGCTCCACAAGACCTCTGATTTCCTCAGGCACAAGAGGAAGAAAATGGAATACTGTATGTTGACAATCTTGCAAAATTCTATTATAGCCTATCTCAACAAAGTTCACTTTTAGTCTTCCTATCAAGTCTACTTCTTGATCAGGTCTACCTTAAGAATTTATATCAATTGTGAATAAGTGTTTTCCCTTCTCACCTTTGTATATTCTAACAAATAGTCTGTATCTCTTCTAAACTTTACAGATGTTACTTCTGTCTTTTGTGTGCTAGTAAAAGAAAAAAGTGACACGATAGTCATGTTCCAAGAATTGAGAGGCTGCCACAAAAAAGAGGTGGTCAACCTGTTTTCCAAAGCACAGGAAATAAGAGAGAAACAATGGATGGAAACTAATCAAGAAAAGAAGCAACCTAGAACTAAGGAGAAATTTCCTACCAGTGAGAACAATTAGTCAGGGGAATGGCTTGCCTTCAGAAGTTTTGGGTGCTCCATCACTGAAGGCTTTTCGGAAGAGATTGGACAGCTCTTTGAAATGGTGTGCAATCTCCTTCATGAACATGGGGTAGGACTAGAAGACCTCCAAGGTCCTTTCCAACTCCTATTTTGTTCTGTTCCCACTCTAAATTTCTTCTCCAAGGTCATCTCTCTGGCTCTCTAGAAGTTGACAATTCTTAGCTTTTGTTTGTAGTTCTTAACAAAAATCTTCTTTGTCTGTTGCTGGGAGACAAAATAAGATACAGATGTACTTATTATATGTAGCAGTGGATTCAGAGATGTTTCAGAAATGATATGGTACCTATTTAATAGCACACTTTGGCATTTGTGATCATGACATTATACTTTTAACTCCCATCTGCCATTAGGAATGAAGGAAATGTTTTTCTGTAATGGAGTTTTTAACAATGCTTGAAATGTGCCATCTTCTATATGGGTGCAAACAAGATATGTTATGCTTTTGATTAGCAACTATGCAGATGGATTAAGTCATTTTGATAGTAGAGCTAAGAAATAATATACTGTAACTCCCCAAAAAATTAACACAAGAGTCAGTCCAATCACCTCTTTACAAGAGCAAGTCCTACTGAATGAATGATAAATGAACAAGAGCAAAATTAGACATCATATATTTTTTTCTGAATTTTGTTGTTTTATTGAATAGTTATCTAAGGAGGAAGAAGGAGGAGGAGGAGGAGGAGGAGACATGTGCTATGATATCCTAACAGAACTTTTATATTTGCAGAGCAACAAATATATGTGATATATGGCTTAAGCCACCATGTCACATTTGTACATGTATTGCCATTTGTCTTTAAAATCTCTTAAGAAATTCAATTCTTCTGATCTGATAGAAGGTTACATTTACCCACAAGTACAGTAGTAGCAAACTTACTGAATTTGTTGGTGAAAGTGTTGATGCAACCTAAGACAAAACAACAGTGAAGAAGCCCACTAAATTCTGATTTCAATAGTTCTGAAGACACATAAGAAACTTAATCAAATAAAATCTAATGAAGATATCATCACAGAAATCAAGTTCAGGAGACTGGAAGGTCTTCTGGATGGTGGCAATCCATGCATATAATACATGTCCATCTTTAGCCCATGTTGACTTTGCTGAAAATATTTCTGATTTTTAGTATGTAGGAGTTCTGAAAATATTTATAATGTTAGTGTTTTGCTCCTGAGACCAAAAAAAAAAAAAAAGGAGGGAGGAATATAATGATAAAACTGGAATATTTATGCTTATTAGACCTGTAGCACTGGAGTATTATGACACCATTCTTCTTTCAGAAATAGCAGGTAAAATCCTTCTAAAAACATCAAAACTGCTATAATCCTGCCTGATTCTTTCAATATATAACAGACAGCATTGATTGGTCTATTAAGCTCGAATATGTTGAGTTGATTCCTCATCAAAAGCTAGTTTATAGATAATAATCAAATTGACATTTTTTTCACAATTCAACTTACAGTCGTGAGCTATGAAAGACCAATTAGGTTAAAGCCTTGTCATTTATGTAGTTTTCTTTATGAAATGAATATCTCTAGCTATGCAATGTATTTTGGCTCACTTGGCAAACAGACTTAAGAAACTGATAGTTTTTAATCAAGAAGACTTGAAAGTAATGTTCTATTAACAGCCATGCCAAATAATTCCCCTTTAGTTCTCCATTTAAAAAGAATCCTGCATTTTAATCATATCTTACTCATTTCTTCTTAATTTGCTCAAAAATGAGGGCTTGTATTTTGCTAATAACAAACTATTCAGCTGTTAAATTTGCATTTCCCAGTTTCAAACATTACAGTGTATCATGCACACACACACACACACACACACACACACACAAACACACACACACACACACACACACACAAGGAATTAANCACACACACACACACACACACACACACACACACAAACACACACACACACACACACACACACAAGGAATTAAAATGTTTTTTCCCACCTCAATGGAAAATAGATTTTAGAAATACATTTAACTACTAAAAGCTAGGCAATCTGTGATATGATAATGGTGCAGATCACAAGACAACTTTAGCATGTGAATCTGCTGGAAGACAATTATTATTATCTTTATTGTCAGAGTACAACATGTGTACAATGAGATTGGCTGAGCCTCTGTTCGTGCACCCTACCCAACACAACTCACAGTGAGGACAGAAGTCCCTAACCCAGTCCCAATCTTATTACACCATATGACCTTGTTGCAAATGTGCAGGCCCTGCAAGTCTGTCATACTATGTTGACATCAAGTTATTTTCCATACAGAAGTCTGACAGCCATGGGCAGAAACTGTTCTTCAGCCTGTTGGTGCAGCCGGCTATGCTTCTATCTGATGGTGGGAGAGTGAAGAAGTGCTGACCAGGGTGTGAGTCATCCCTGATAACTTTTCTCACTCTTCTAAGGCAGCGAGTCCTAGCAAGGTCATCTAGTGATATCAGGGAACAGGCCACAATGTTTTGTGCTGTGCTCACCACCCTCTGTACAAAAAAAAAAGATGTGACAAAAAGAAAAAGAATCATGTATGATGAACGCTCATAGATTTTAAGGTGACTGTATAGCTGAGGTTTACAGTCCTTTGTTTAGAAATATATAAAGATTTTATGGTTGTTGTTTTTTTAAAAAAAAGCTTCCTAAGGATATTTGTTTTCTATGCATTCCATACTATGTATTTCTCCAGTTACTTTTCTTGAAAAGAAATGTCTGTTTCAAACCACGTGGTTTGACTTTGTCTACACACATTTTCAAATCTATTTTGTGTGTCTCAAATACATTTTCATAAAAAGAAAACAGAACAGTTGAAAGTTAAAGGCTGGAATAAAATTGTACCACCACCCTCAAAATTCCAGCACCCAATTGTCTTCATTAAAGATTGAATGGAACCAAACATTTTTGGGGAAAGTTATTTATTACATGGAAATGATTGAGAAAAAAAAATAAGCCTCAAATTTGATTGTACAACATTTAAGCCTCAAATTTGATTGTACAACATCTCTTTCTCTGAAGTTAGAATGGTAATCACTTTATAGAGAAGTGTTCTGTTAATTTTCCCAAAGCAAATGTCAGAGCAAATTTTGAGCTTCTCCCTGGGTTAAAAAAAAACCCCAATAATAATTCAAAGAATTATTGATTCTGACATTGAGATTGTTGTGATATTATAAGAGACATGTTGCAAGATAAATCAACAAAGTTTCAAAAGGGTTTAAACTTATTTTCCAAAAATTCATAGCATCAGTGGGTGTCTATGAAGGGCAGGAGAGATAAGCTATCCCATATATGATGTTGTCAATTCACCACTAATGCAAATGAGATTAGTATGATGAAACTTATGTAAATTATATCATTTTCATTATTTGAGTGATGATGTAGTATTATCTTTGAGGTCAGCGTGGTTTTCACTAATATTCACAATAAGATGAATGCTGCTTTTAATGAAGCAGTTTAAATCAGAACATGAATTATCTATGGAGAGAAAAGGAGAGGAGAGGAGAGGAGAAGAGAAGAGAAGAGAAGAGAAGAGAAGAGAAGAGAAGAGAAGAGAAGAGAAGAGAAGAGAAGAGAAGAGAAGTTGTTAAATACCAAGTGGCACCTGGTATCCATTCCTACTCATTGCTTCAATTATGGATAAAATATTTAAATTATGTACATTTCATTTCAAAATCCATATTGAGCTAATTATACCATACAATAGTGATGACATCCATTTTCAGTTTTTGATAAATATAATTCTGGAAAAATTAACTAGAATATTAGATATATTATTAGAATATATTAATTATATCTATATATATGTGCTGTTCAGCTTCCTTCGGGTATTATCCCACGTCATTGTAGTGCTTTTAAAGTTGTAGCAACGTT
>BHFT01032307.1:0-22135 GCA_004320025.1 Laticauda laticaudata
TAACGCTGTGTGGACGTTCCGTGTACCTTTCGCTTCCTCCCTCTTTCCGCTTTCCGCTGGAGCGGATGTGAGTTGCGTGGATGCCTAGAGGATGCCGAGAGGATACAGCAGACATGTAATGGATGACAACGAACGTAGAACGTTTGTTGCCCGTATGTGTCACGGATGTAGATTGTACGTGGCGGAAAGTTCATCTGCTCAAAAAAGTTTTGTGCAGCTCAAAACTTTTTGAGCGGATGAAATACCAGTAGACTGATGTTTGATGGATAGAGCATGTGAAAGACGTACACAGTGAGTACAGAATGGAAGCATTGTGTTTTCCAATGGATGGCAAGCGTTTTTCTCCGTTTTACATCCTCTTTGCATCCCTTGGTGCAGTGTGACATGGGCTTAAGTCCTGATATCCCATTCCTTGGATGGATTCTGGAGCTAGCTTATCACCTGACTCCTCCAAACTAACAAAGGACCCAGGAAGACTATTTTTCAATTATCTGAAAGGCAGCATCTTGGAGGCTTCTCTCAGGCTCAGCAGTCTCCTTGAAGCTGTACTATATAGAGGATTCTCACCTCAGGATCATGGTCAATGGAGGACATCACACATTTCAGGGTAACACAGGACTTCTGTCCTTGGGGTCCTAGATTTGATCTTAACATTATATCATGGAAGAAAGTTTATTTCTCAGATAAGAACAAGGTTGGTCTATTGCTCTAATGTGGTAAATAATACTCTAAACTAATAGTCCAAGAACAGATAATGGTTCTGTCAACATTACCTTATGCAAATATCCTTTTGCTACAGCTGTCATTGTTTAGACCTGTCAATTAGCAATGCAAACAGGAAAAAAAAGGAAGGGAACATTTGCTCAGTCTTTGGAAAGGACATCTTTGGGTCCTTTTAAAATATTTCTTTATTCTTAGTTGTTATGATAATTGATGTAGACAGATAGAGAAACTTTATTTCAGTCATTGACCAAAAAAATTACATTCAGTAAAGTGAACAATGCAAATCTATCCCTTAACAACAAGAATGATTAGCAACTATTTGTGGGTGAAGATTATATATAATGTAATCAGGGGTGGGCTTCAAAAATTTTAGCAAAAGCTTCTCTGGCAATATTAGATGGGGTCAGTCCACTAGGTTTGTGGTATAGTTTTAACCAGTAGATAAATATATTTATCAAAACACTAGATTCAAATTTGCTGATTTCTGCTTCCAGTCAAAGTAATGCATCTGGAGATAATTGTTGTACACGAGGAATATGAAAGGAACTATTGTGTCACCATGTTGTCTTTGACCTTTTTTTTGTCATTTTGCCAAGTAGAGTTGGCAGGGTTTCCTGCCAAAATCCTCCTTACACTTCAGATTATCATTTTGAGTGTAGAAGGTATTGTTCCTCGCAATCAGAGTTTTTGAAGCCTACAAAGCTTCATCTCAGAAGAGTGAGGTCAGGAAGTTAATGACTAGAAATCACCTAAGGCTAAAAAAGAGGAAAAATGTAGCAAAAAGAGTATCTGTAAATATGTCAACAGCAAGAGGAAGACAAAGGGGGGAGGGTAGAGTGAAGTTGTTGCTTATTCCAAATAAAACATTCTTAAAAAAAAAAGTTTTATTCAGTTTTCCATGTTTTAACATCTCTTTTTAGTGAACAGTATGATTACAGGTTTCACATATACATACAAATATGACCATGGTTACATATTCAATTTTTATATCCAATTTGTTATCTCAACAGTGCTTTTTTATACATTTTCTATATTATTGTATTAGTCCAAATATTAATGTCATTATTTAATTCACTTATGATAACTTCATAATCATTGTACTTTAGTACTTTTAACTGTCACATTTGTATATTTCATCTTAAATTCTAATTAAAAGACACTTCTTCTATAAATTGGTTTCCCCCCTGAACTCTCAATATAAGTGCGCCACCTCTAAGTTATAAATTCATTTATTTTCACCCTTTTTACATCTCGTTGAAACATTGAACATTATTATCTAAAACATTAAGCTTAATATTCCCTTTAAAACTACATAGCTTATATAAATCAGATTCTGCAAGATTTTTCTCCTTTTAAATTTCATTAAATTCCCCCCCCCCCAAGGGACATATTAATCTACTCATTCAAACAATCCTAAGCCCTCAAGTTAATTCCATTTCAGCTCTCCTGTTATATCATATCATTTATTTCCATATATTTAATACACATACTCCATTAATTATTCCATTCATATATAAATCAAAAAAGCCAACATTCCAATCTTAAAAATATTTCAATAAATCTAATATACTTATTCCATTATTTGTTACAATTATCTCTCTACATAAAGAGGAAGAGCATTAGATTTCATTATCCAAAAATAACAATTCTGTTTTTCCATCTTGTCAGTCTATATGTCCCTATTTCGTAACTATAAATTTATTTATATTACTCCTCAATACCTTGCAAAATCCCATTTCTATATAATAATCACCCATTATCCCTGTGTCCAATTGAGGATTTCCCCATTTTTTTACATTTCCCATATTTCTCTGTTTCCAAATTCTGTTTCTTGTCCCTTCTTTCCCCTTATCTTTTCTCCTTTGTTCTTTCACTCCAGTTTTTATCCCTTTCTCTATTTATAGCTTCCTTTCGCCCTTTGAATTTCTGCTGACTCCTTTTCCCTTTTTTAATTTTTCAGATATTCCCCTTTCTAGTTAATTTCTTAAATCTCCTGTATTTATTTCCAACTCTTTTCTTCTTTTCAAGAGTTCTTGGTTCTCGATGATCACTAAAGATGGTCTCTTCTATGATTTGCTCCACCTCCTCTTCTGCCTTTGTCTATTGTTGTCATATTCTGTTGCCGCATTGTTCATTTCAATAATTTTAAAGAAAACCAGCAATTCACCTCGTTCTTGTAGCATTTCTTTAATTTTTCTGAGTTCCATTTTTAATGCCAGAAGAGAAATCGCCATTTTACAACTTCTTGATTCAAAATTTAATCTATACAGTGTTTTAGAGTTTATTTCCAACAGTCAACTTTTCTTTCCTCTAAGTTTTTAAGTCTCTGCTAATCCAGTGCCAATTCATGTCAGATCAGTAACTATATCTCCAAAGGCAGAATCTTCCTAATTCTCTCTGTTACAATGTTTTCAATTTTTCAAAATTCTTGTTTATTGATATCAATTTCCATGCAATTTCAGGAAACAAGAGGTTTTTAAAAGAAAAACAAGTTGAGTTTAACTGAGATGGCACTCTTTATTGTGCTAAGTCTTCACCCTCTCTTTTCTTTTTTCTTCTCTATTATTCGAGCTTTTTAAACCACAATTTCTAACAAGAAAAAGATAAAATCAGTTGATATTAAATTCTTCTTTAAACGTCTATAGTTCAGCTTTATTAGTGCCAATATAAAATCAAAGTATACTTATCCAAGTTGATTATATAGTTCCTTCTCCAACTTCTACCTTTTGTGGTTTTGAAGCCCCAATGCTATCAAAAGCAATTCACAGCTTTTTTTCTCTCTCTTTCTCTTCACCGCTTAGATCTTTTCTTAAAGATTCTTTGAAATGTTAATCCTGGGGGTATCTTCCATTTGATTATATTGCCCTGTTCCTCCTGCTGTTCACTTCTTTCTCTCTCTCCTGCACAATCTTATTCCAGTCTAATCTTCCTTCAGGGTGGCCATTTTAGACCACTGCTTCAGGTGTCTTTGGGAGGGAGTAATTGCCAAGCTAGGGAGGGGATTAGTGACTCTCCTCTACCAGCTGATGGTCTCCGCTTCCTCCGCCACCCCTACGAGGTAGCTTCTTCCTCTGATGCTAAAGCACGAACGAAAGCCACACACAATTGCAGTCAGCAGTCCGTCTTTGGGGAAGCTCAAAACAGAAACCTCAAATGAAATATTCTTAACAGAGGAACAAGAGAAAGCAAAGAAATTCAGTTCCTATTTTTCCACTACAGTGAGTCAAAGGAAATCATGAATTGTATGAAAGGAAATATTGAGGGAATTGGATCTGCAACTGGATCAGCTTATCTTATTCAGAGACCTCAATCAGGTTGGAGATTTGTTATCAGTAGGTCCCACAGGAATCTGCTTTTAGTCAGTAGTTTTTAACATGTTTATGATTGACTGGGATAATCTCTGGTTCCTTGTTTCTGTTCAGCCTGAAAAGGCCTAGAAGAGAAGTCATACTCTGGAACTCTTCCATTAATCAGGGTCATCTTGTAAGACCCAGGAGTTAGGACTTGTCTGCAATAACAACCATTCTGTGGCATAGCAACACTCAATATTAGATACATTTTTCAAATCCATGTAGCCTAAGAGTGTTGTCCTTTCTTGAGATTTTAAGCCCTGGCTGTTTCCCTAGGATTTGGACTAGGTTGTTAGGTGAACTCTGCTGCCAGTATTTGCTGTTTGTTGTTTTAACCTTAGATGTCACAGACTATAAGTTACAATTATTTTAATCCTTGCACACTGCCTGGAATCAAAATCGTGCCATATGAATTATTTAAATAAGGAGTTGCTGAGCTGCTTATCTGATTTGCATATGACAGGAAATTGGGAGATTGGGCCAAAATGCAAAATTACATAATGATCCTGCAACCTAATCTGGGCAGATTGAAAGACTGGGGTTGGTCTGTGCTGAGAACTGGGCACTTTTATCAATAAACCACGTTACTCACAATTGCAGTTATAGAATGGTAGAGTTTATTGCTGTATTCCCAATCATGGCTAAGAGCTTCAACAATGGATTTCCATGGAAAGTCAGTGTTGAGTCCAAAGTCCCAAAGCTGTTTTATCCCTCCCTGCTCCTTTACCTAGTATCCCCCCCTTTCCTAATTCCCTGCGCCACCACCCCATGCCTAATTAACCATGCCTATCTAGTTTCCCCAGTCTTCCCATCCTAATCCCCTGTGCCACTACCTCATGCCTAATTAACACCCAACCAGAAATCCAGCTTCCATGTCCCACCCCAGTTCAAGCTGTCCCTGTAGCATTATACAAATTAACACATTAAGCAGCCACAGACCTGCACTACAGCTGACCGAGCCAACATGCCCCCTAGCTGCTGGCATCATAATGTTCCTGCTCCAAGGCTGACATTAACATTAGACCCGCAGGCGAGCTTCGCGAGACTTCCGGCTGTGATGACAAGTGGCAGGGCTGAGAGACTTCAACAGCATCACAGCTCCGCTCTGAAAATGAAGTCATGATAGTGGACCTACTAACATGCTCCATGAGGCTTCTGGCTGTGGTGTTGGGCTCTGGGACTTGGGTAAGCTGCTGAGTCCGACATGCCGCCCCCTCTATATAGGTTCCTCCTGGAAAGCAAGCAACAGAATTAATAAGGTTTCACCCCTACCACTTGCCTTAGTAGGATGTTTCCAATGGAATTATCTTTGCAACTTTGGAGCTGAAACATCTGTAGATGTCACCCAGGAAGCATCTGACAGTGGATATCCTTTCCACTTCACCAGGTATTGTAGGACTCCTGATTGTCGATGGGAATCCAGGATATCCTCCACTTCATAATGATCATCTCTAATGGGTCCCGTCTGTTTTAGTTGTGGTTGGAGATGTGTCATGTCAGCTGGCTTGAGCAAGCTACTATGGAAAATGGGATGAATCATTCAATCCATTTCATGGTAGTGGTTGGTTCGTGAGGTGCATGTGGCTATTCTGGAATAGGAATAAATTCCATCTCATTCACTATGCGGAAAGGGGTATATTCAGTACTGTTGTGAACCATGTTATTATAAGCCACTTCAGCAAACAGTAATGTTGCAACCCAATTGGTTGTTGATATACTATATAGCATCGTAAGTATTGTTTGATAGCGGCATTAGCTTTTTCTGACAGTCCATTAGTACACAGATGATACACAGTATTTAGTCCTTGTGACAAGCAAATGAGCTGGATAAATTACCGCCAGAATCAAATGGTGAACTCGACTCGTCTGTCTGAGATTATTCGCTTGGATACGCCACGCCACCAATATACATTCTTTATAAACAAATCAGCTAATCGTTTTGCTAAGGGTAATCCTTTACATGGAATAAAATGGACTTGTTTAAAAAAACAAGTCAATCACCGTCCAAATAACTGTATCGCCCTGATTTTCTGGCAGATTGACTAGGAAGTCCATTCCAATCTCCTTCCAACATCTTGTGGGGTTTACTACCATTTTTAGTAATCCAGAAAGTTTTCCAATTAGGATTTTGGTGGTTGCACATACTGAACATTCCTTCACATACTTTTCAATATCAGTTCTCATAGACGGCCACCAAAACTGTCTTCTAGATAAATGTAAGGTCTTAAGGAAACCATAATGATCTGCTTGTCTGATATCATGACATCTCAATATTATTGAACATAGTGTTTCTGGTACATATATCTTCTACCCTCCCGAAGCTATGCCATTTTTCACTGTAACATGAGCTTTATTTACTGACAACCATGGATCTTTCACTGGCACTGCTAGAAGGTCCGTTCTCATAATCATTGTTTGTAATGAGTCTATATGATTGGTACATGGAATAAATGGTTTTATTACTTCTTCATGATGACTTTTGAATTGAGGTAACCTTGATAGGGCATCTGCCATAAAGTTTTTCCCAGCAGGAATGTATTTCAAAATAAAGTTGAAATGTCTGAAATACAACACCCATCTGGACTTGCTTTGGAGACAATTTTCTTGAATTCTGCAATGCTTCCAGATTTTTGTGATCTGTCCACACCTCAAAAGGATGTGAACTACCCTCTAACAAATGTCACTAAGTAAGTAGTGCCCATCAGACCGCAAATGCCTCTTTCTCCCATATGGCCCAATTTCATTCTGTTGGGTTTAGCTTTCAGGAAGTATATGCACATGGTTGTATTATTCCCTCCTGGGTCTTTTGTAAAAGTACAGCCCCTACTGAAATATCACTAGCATCTGCTTGAATTATAAATGGACAAGCAGGATCTGGATCTTTAAGAACTGGTTCAGTTGCGAACATTACCTTTAAATTATGAATAAATTAAATCACTTGTCTATGGTAGCTCCTTGTTCGATTTGATTGGACCATTGCTTACATTTTTTGTTTTTACCAAATTAATTAATGGGAGAGAGATATCTGTAAACTTTGGAATAAATTGCCTATAAAAATTGGCAAAGCCCAAAAAACTTTGCAGCTGTTTCCTTGTATTAGGGACTTGCCACTGCAACACCGTTTGCATTTTATTTGGATCCATTTCAAAGCCATTTGCTGAAATATGGTACCCTAGGTAATCCAATTTAGTAGAATGGAATTCACATTTGGATAGTTTAACATAAAGTTGTGCGTCTAACAATTTTCTAAGCACTTGTCATACTAGCTTAACGTGCTCCTCCATGGTGTTTATATATATTAGAATATCACCAAGTAGACCAACATTCCCCAGAATAGATGTTCATGCAATGTGCCATTTATTAATTGCATAAATACCTCAGGAGCTCCTTGTAAACCAAGGAGCATTTAATGACATTAAAATGATAGCTTCCTAATGGGCAATTGAACGTGGTTTTCCATTCATCACCAGAATGGATTTGTACCCGATAGTATGCTTCCCGCAAGCCTAGCTTAATAAAGAAGTGCCCCTGGGCCAAAGTACATAATAAGTCTTTTATAAACAGTAATGGGTATAGTGGCATATTGTTTTAAGACCCCAGAAATCAACACATAGGTGCAACCCTCCATCTTTTTCTCTCTGAATAACACTGGAGCGGCTGTATGAGACCTCCCTCGTGTGATAAATCCACATTTTAGATTCTTATCAATATTCTTTCTCATTTCTTCCATTTCCTTTGGGTCATGGAATACATATGAGGTTTCGGCAATGTCGCCCCCAGAATCAATTCAATTGCAGTCAGTTGGTCTATGGGGAGGCAGACAATTGGTCCCTTCCTCACTGAAGACCTCCACTAGGTCTTCATACTCATGAGAATATGTAGGTTCCAGGATGGTTTGTTCATTATCTTGGAGTGTCTAAACAGAAGTCTCAAATGGCCGATTGTTTTGCAACGATGATGGTCCGAAAGCCAGATGTATCTTGCGAAAGCCTCCTTCCCATTTAATTGTTGGCTCCTACTTATCCATCCAAACCAAACCCAATATTTGGGCCTCAGTCATATGAGTCACTACCACCAAGGATATCCACTCCCACTGTTCTCCCATCATCATCTTAATATATTTGGTGCAATGTATAGCAAGAACTCCCCCCAATAAGGACCCATCCTCCTGTTCAAATTTAATTGGATTAGCTAATTTTATCACCCGGAGCCCCATTCTTTTCACCACTGCCTGGGTTATCAGACACTGTGTACACACCCTGAATCAATCAATGCACCCAATTAAATCCCTTGATTAGTCCACATATTCCATAGAATGACAGGTATTATAAATGGACTTATAGGCATACTTACCATTGGATCATCACCAGCCACCTTTTCTATTTTGCAATCTCTTTGCTCAATTATGGGATGCTCTGCTGCTCTTTCACTATCCAACTCTCGTCCCCCTTGTAACTGGTTCACCAACCATCTAGACTGTTCTGGAATTGGGCAACCTTTAGATTTTGATCTACCTCCACCCAGTGTAGGTGTATCTTGAGAGATTCATGGTGTTGATAAAGATGGTGTAGGGCAGTCCAAAGTTCAATGACCAGATAAGTTACACCAAAAACACCTAAACATTCCTCTAGTACCTGGAGTCTGAGATGGAGGTACTTCTCATCTTCCATATTTTTGTCCTTGGGGTGGTTTACACACCCCTGAGGTGGTCTCCTGCTTGGGACCTAATCTGCGTAAGCCAGCATCCAATTCTATGGCAGTTTGGTACCATTTCTGTAGTGTCCTTGGTAAACCCCTACTGTCAGCTTCCGTTGGAAGACAACAAAACTTTTTCCAATAAACTACTTCACTCACAGCTTGATTGTGGCAAGATTCATTTATTATGGTTTGTTTCTTCCAACAACAGCAACAAATGGCACACCTGAGCAAAACCAGCTCTGAGAGCGTCTGCCTCTCAGCGCTGTTTATATCCCTCCCCACCCTTAATCATTGCCTAGCCTCCTGTTCCCAGAATACAGTTAATTTCTGCCTCCCTGCATGTAATGCCACCCCGTGATGCTCCCCATCCCTACTCCTACCTGCTGTGCATATTCCCAATTAAGAGTGCCCAGGTGTTACCCCCGCTACTTGCACTGCCACCCCAGTCCACAAAAGCCGAAAACCCCATATCAACATGTGCGTAAGTCTAATTGGCTGACAAGCTGCTCTGAAATGCCATTTGAGAGCTGGGAAGTGTTGCGCTGATATGCCAGCCTGACAGTTCATCCAGCTGGCTGTGTCGGGAGGAGGAGGCATTTTGCCTGGCACTGGCTAAGCTTGCTCTCACTGAGAATGGATTCCCCACCCCAGGTATGTGTTGTTGATTAGAATGGTGTCACCAAGGAAGCCTGAAATGCAGCCCCCTCTACCATGGATCTTTTTGAAACAGAAAATATGCAGTTATTCTATGGTATATTCAAATTCCCTTTCCCCCCACCTGCTTTCTTGGGGTATCTTTTATGGAATCGCCATCATAATCGAAGGACAGATACATCTCTACACGGTATCCATGCGGCATCTGATAATGGATAACCTTTCCAGATAACTATTCATCGTGCAATATTCATCATCTTTGTCATGAGTTGAGTATTCTGTCAATCTCATAATGATCATCGTGGATCAGTCCCAGTGCAGTGAATCTTGGTTCTTGCTTGATCATATCAGCTGGTTTTAGTAGATTGATGTGAAATATGGGATGAAGTCATTTAAAACAGGATGGTAGTTGAAGACACACCATTACAGGATTAATGATGCGCACTATTTGAAATGGTCCAATATATTTTGGTCCTAATTTTTTCTTACTCAGACCTAGGTGTATATATTTTGTTGCTAGACAGACCCAGTCTTCTACATTATAAGGTTTCTGGTCAGATCGTTTTTTTATTGCCCTGATTTTTATATGCTTTCTGCACCATTTTTAATGCAATTCAAACTGAATCCCATTGCTTCTTTATATTATCCACCCATGTAGTAGTAGTATTTGGAACTTCCTGGGTTTGTTCAGTATGAGGCCATTCCGGTATAAGTATGAACTCCATACCATTAACAATTTGGAAAGGAGAGTAACTGGTACGACTGTGCACCTCATTATTATATGCAACTTCATCATATGGTAGTAAAGTCATTTTTGTTGATAATTAATATAAATAGTAAATTCACTTTGTTAATAATTAACATAGCATTGGAGATATTGCTCAATGGCAGCATTATCTCATTCAGCTGCTCCATTAGTGGCTGGGTGATAAACTGTACTCAATCCTTGTGCAGATCCAATTGCATATATGAATTCACGCCAAAATTTTAACATAAACTGTATTCCTCTATCAGATATAATTCTTTTGGGTTCTCCATGTAACTGGTATATATGTTGTATAAACAACTGTGCTAATTGTCTAGCTGATGGTATTCCTTTGCAAGGTACAAAATGTGCCTGTTTCAAAAAAAAGTCAACAATAGTCCATATAAGTGTGTACCTGTTGTTAACTTGTGAATCAAATATGAAATGCATCCCAATATCTTGTCAACGTTTCGCCAGTTCAGAGACAGATTGCAACAAGCCCATTGGTTTTCCTATCTTCATTTTATTTACTGCGCACACTGGACATGATTTCACATAAGTTTCAACATTTGATTGCATTTCTGGCCACCAAAATTGTCATTTGCCAAATGTAATGTTTTTAGGAATCCATAATGTTCTGCCTGCTTCACATCATGGCATTGTTTTAACACCACTGATCATAATATTTTTGGTACATCGATTTTGGTTCCGCGCCATGCAATACCATTTCATTTCTATTTGATTTTTGTTATATGTTAACCATTCATCTTCTGTTAATAATACAGGCAAATCTGTGCAAATAGAGTGGTTTTTAATGATTTGGTGCGAACAATGATTGGTATAAGTGGTTGAATTGTATTCTCACAGTGACTATGATATTGAGGAAGTTGGGATAAGGCATCTGCCATAAAATTTCTTCCTGATGGAACATGTTTCAACGTGAACTTAAATTGTCTAAAACAACAATGTCCAGCGAACCTGCTTTGGTGATAAGCGATATGGATTTTGGAGGGTTTCCAGGTTTTTATGGAAGGTTTTGGACTGCACTCCAAGAAATGCCTCCAGGTCAATAATGCCCAACAAACTGCAAAAACGTCCTTCTCCCAAATTACCCAATTACATTTGGTTGGGCTAAATTTCAGAGAAGTGTATGCACACAGTTGCAAGATATCGTTCTCATTCTTTTGCAGTGGTACAGCCCCTGCTCCCACGTCACTGGCATCTGCCTGGACAACAAATGGTAAATTTACATCTGGACGTTTCAACACAGGTTCTTTTGCAGATAAGTCCTTTAGGGTATTAAATGCCTTTTGACATATATCTGTCCATGGTAACTTAGTACTTGAGTTTGAATTTTTAATCCGAATTGATTTGATTTTTAGCAAATCTGTTAATGAAAAAGCGATATCGGCAAATTGAGGGATGAATTGTTGATAAAGTTGGCAAACCCCAAGAAACTTTGCAACTGTTCCCTAGTGGTAGGGGTTTGCCATTGTAATATAGTTTCTACTTTTTGGGGGGGTCCATCTCAATACCTTGTTTAGAAATATGGTAACCCAGATAATCCAGTTGTTGAGTATGAAACTCACAATTCGAAAGCTTTACATACAGTTGAGCATCAAATAATTTTTTAAGTACTTGCTTTACTAATTTAATGTGTTCTTGTTCGGACTTAGAATAAATCAAAATATTGTCTAAATAAACTAAAACACCATTATATAAATGTTCATGCAACACTTCATATATCAGCTGCATAAAGACGGCTGGAGCCCCTTGCAATCCAAAGGGCATCACATTATAATAATAACTATCAAGCACACAATAAAACATTGTCTTCCATTCATCTCCTTGAATTCATACTGTGTAGTATGCTTCTCGTAAGTCCAGTTTTGTGAATATGCGCCCCTGTGCTAATGTAGTAAGCAAGTCTTTCATCCATGGTAACGGATATAAGGGTTCCATACAGATGGCATTCAAACCTCGATAATCCACACATAGATGTAAGCTACCATCTTTTTACTCGCGAAACAGGTGCTGCCATGTGGGACCTACTTGGGGTGATAAAACCCTGCTTTAATTTTTTTTTCAATATATTTCCTCATTTCTTCTAGTTCTTTTTGAGTCTTTGAATACATTCGTGGCTTAGACAAAGGGACTCCTGGAATTAATTCTATGGCACAATCCGTGGTACAATGTGGCAAACAATCAGTCTCATCTTCATTAAATACCTCAGCCAAATTGTCATATTCACTTGGATAGGATCATACTGGCAATGGTTGTACTTCCTCTTTTAAGATATGTTGAGATGATTGCTTTACTTCATTATGACTCAGTGGGTGGGGACCAACAACTAATTTCAGTTTACAATACCCTCCTTCCCATTGTATAGTGGGCTCCCATTTATTGAGCAAACGAGACCCAGGATTACTTCTTCACTCATATGTGAAACCACCACAAAAGAAATCCACTCCCAATGTTCACCCATCACTATTTTAACATATTCCGTTCTGTAGGTTGCTGGAACACCACCCCATATAGACCCATCCACCTATTCAAATTTAATAGGAACTCCCAGTGGGATGACTGTTAAACCTAATTTATTCACCACTGCTTTAGTTATTAAACACCTTGTACACCCAGAATCAATGAGTGCCCCCACCTTGAGTCCTTGTTCATTCCATTTATTCCACAAAGAAACAGGTAAAATAAAAGGATGGATTGGTTTACTTACCATTGGATCATCCCCTTCTATTTCATTGTCAACCAACACAGTAGTTGGCATATGGGAAGTATCCTCATCAATGCGACCATCTGGTGATGTACTGTGTACACCTCTCACTTTCTCCTGTCCACGCCATTCACTTTTTCCTGATCTGGTGCGATTACTTTCAATGCCCATGCAAGGTGTTATTTCCAATGTTAAAGGTGGTATGGGACATTCCACAGATCTGTGGTCCAGTCTATCACATCGGAAATATTTTAATACACCTCTAGCACCTGACATTGGGACCCCTCTGGTTTGGGGTTTGATAACCGGATCCATAATCTTCAGTATCTGGACCCTGCTATCAAGTTTTGGTTTCAGACACCAAAGTCCATCATCTAGTTCTATGGATACCCGATACCAATCAGTTAGATTAACATGTGACCCGCTATAAAGGCAAGCTTGATGTAATTTAGAGTGCAATCTTCTTTGAAAAGATGTATCACCAAACATTCTGGAAATAAAGGAAGTTTGCTGACCACCCATTGGAATTCGTTCACATATTCCCTAGCCATTCTTCCCTTTTGTTTCATGGCCAGTAAATCTTCATCTGCCTGTTTGTCAGCAGTTGTATCCTCAAAGCAAAATGCTAAGGCAGCTAAAAATTGTCCTATATCTCCCAACTCCTCCTAGTACGGAACAAATCAGCTGCCCATTCATAGGCTTCCCTCACCAACACTCCAGTAACCACAATAATCATAGACCAATTGGATGGATAACGATGGCCATATAGTTCAAAGTGGTTCAATATTTGTCCCAAAAATACAACCACTCTATGGGCAGAACCATCAAAAGTAGCTTCCAGTGGAGGAGATTCCCCACCTCCCTAGTGTTTGTCCTTCCCAACAAGCTCATATCCCATGCCTTGTCTTTCCATTGCACTAGACTTTGTGGAATAACTTTAAGGTCCTGTCTTTCTCTCATCCACTCTCCCAGAGTGTAAATCCGAGTGTTCCAGGCCCCTTCCAACATCAGAGTCTCGCAACCCCAATGGGCTGGTTGTGTGGAGAGAACTACTGTCAGAGGCCAATACTTGTCCGCGACCCGTAGAGCCACTATCTGTTGGCCCTCTCAATGTCATCTCCCCAAATAGATGATGTAAAAGTACCATTATGTCATTCTGTGGAACTATCCACTGGTCATCTTCAGCCCCAGGCCACCATTTGACTTTCCAGTCTGATGTTTGGTCCAACGTTTGAGGCTTACTCCCTTTAGGAACATGGCTTTGACCACTCCCTCGCACATCTCTGGTTGTTTTGGGTCTCACAACTGGCTGTGCTGGGAAAGAGTCTTCTCTTCCATATATACCTGTTCCTGTCTCTTCTCACTACTATCCTCACCAACCCCAGACCCCTTTTTTTCCAACCATTCTTGGTCTTTACCTTCTGCCATGATTCACAATCTGCAGCCGCTGAAAAGGGAAGGATGTTTCTGAGTGCTGGTTTTCTGTCAGCTTCTGTTGGAAGACGATGAAACTTTTTCCAATAAACTACTTCACTCACAGCTTGGTTGTGACAAGATTCATTTATTGTGGTTTGTTTCTTCCAACAACAGCAACAAATGGCACTCCTGAGCAAAATCAGCTCTGAGCACATCTGCCTCTCAGCACTGTTTATATCCCTCCCCACCCTTAATCATTGTCATCTCCACCCTTAATCATTGTCATTCCCACCCTTAATCATTGTCTAGCCTCCTGTTCCTGGAAAACAGTTAATTTCTGCCTCCCTGTGTGCACCACTGCCCTGTGATACTCCCCATCCCCACTCCTACCCCCTGTGCATATTCCCAATTGCCCAGGTGTTACCCCCCCATGCTACATGCACTGCCACCCCAGTCCACAAAAGCCAAAACCCCATATCAACATGTGCATAAGTCTAATCAGCTGACAAGCCACTCTGAAATGCCATTTGAGAGCTGGGAAGTGCTGCACAGTTCATCCAGTTGGCTGCGTCAGGAGGAGGAGCAGGGTGCGAAGCATTTCACCTGGCACTGGCTAAGCTCGCTCTCACCCGGAATGGATTCCCTGTCCCAGATATGTGTTGGGCTTCTCTCTGTCCATCAGTATGGCATCACTGAGGAAGCCCGACACCTATATAAACAAGCTTGACTCAATTTATGGTCTAGGCCATCCTTAAACAAATGGATTAGTAATTGTTCAGGCCATGATGTGATCTTCTCAGCCAGTCTTCAGAATTCCTGCACGTATTCACAAGCTGGTCAGCCTTTTTGTTTTATGCCCAATAGATCATCCTCACCTGTTATTCCGTGGATTTATCTTCAAACCAAGCTCTCAGGGCCACCAAGAAAAGTCCAATGTCACATAATACTTCTGATCTGGCGGTGCAGATCTGCTGCACAATCATTAGCTTCCCCCTCCAATACACCTGTAACTGCTATGACCATGGCCCAATGGGATGGGTAACAATGCTCATATACATCAAAATGGTTTATGATTTGCCCTAAAAAACAGCCCCTTATTGGCGTTGCCTTTGAACACGGCATTCAGGAGAAGGGGGCACCACCTTCCCTGTAGTGGCCCACCCCATGGTAACATACTTGTCCTTTCTCTCTGGTCCCCTTCCATACTACTCTGAGAAATATGCCGCCTAATTCCAAACTCATGTTCCATGTTCCATGTTCCATCCCATCATATCTGATGATTTAATATCCTTAGGTTATCATAATGAGATGTACTATGAATACTGCCTGGCCTTCCTGACCCCAACTCTGAATGTTCCAAACTCCTGTGTCTATATCATGTAAACCCATGGGACTGGAACTATATAATGGGTCCTGGGCCGAAACAGCACTATACTGTGGAGGCCATGACTTCCTAACTGGCGGGTCCTTAATAGTCATTTCATAGTATATCCAAATATAATTGTAGCATATCCAAAATTTCCTTCCCAGGAATAGTCCATTGGCTATCTCCCACACCAGGCCACCATTTCACCTTCCAATCCAGTGTTTGTGGTTTATCCCCATCAGCTTCTTTATGTCCAGCCCCTATTTCACCAGGCACACTCAATTTAACTCCTTTTTTTTTTAAAAGAATCTTAGGATGAAGTTCTAATAGCTCAGGTGTTAACGCAGGTTGTTCCTCCTCCTTCTCTTCCTCTTTCTCTAGTTGGCTTCTGCTGTCAACACAGCCCTCTGTTGCTTCCTCTGCAGTTTCTTCTACTTTCCATGTGGAAAGTGCCTTCTGCCATTCTCTCCTTCTTTTACTATCACAAACTACAGTTGGCAGACATACTAATAAAATATAGGGAATGTTGACTTTCTGTTGGTCTCTGCTGAGAAATGGGTACTTTTATCAATAAATCATGGAACTCACAATTGCAATTATGCAATGGTAGAGTTTATTGCTGTATTCCCAATTGCGGCTAAGCGCTTCAACAATGGATTTCCATGCAAACTCAGCATTGAGAGTGTGCAACTCCCAACGGTGTTTTAGCCCTCCCTGCTCCTTTACCTAGTATCTGCTCCTTTCCTAATTCCCTGTGCCACCACCCCATGCTTAATTAACAATGCCTATCTTGTTTCCCCAGTCCTCCCATCCTAATTCAACCAACAATCCAGCTTCCATGTCCCACCCCCACTTCAAGCTGTCCCTGTATACAAATTAACAAATTAAGCTGCCACAGACCTGTGCTACAGCTGACCGAGCCAACACATTCCACTAGACGCCGGCATTGTAATGTCTCTTCTCCAAGGCTGATGTTAACAGCAGACCCGCAGGCGAGCTTTGCAAAGCTTATAGCTGTGATGACGAGTGGTGGGGCTGAGAGCTGTTGGCAGCATCACGGCTCTGCTCCAAAACCACAGCCATGATAGCAGACCTGATAGCATCCTGACGAGGCTTCTGGTTGTGGTGTCAGGCTCTGGGACTTGGATAAGTTGTTGAGCTGACTACTGGATTGAGAGAAACAAAATGTCCTTCACCAGAGAGAAATGGCTGGCTCAGGAATTCTCAGCTGAAGTCAATAGGTTGTTTAAGGGGCCATAGTTACCCTGGTCTAGAAGGATGTTAACAACTTAGAACAGGTCCAGATGAGGGAAACAAAGATAATACAGGAATTTGATGACACATTCTGCAGGACAAACTGAAGGAACATGAAAAATTCAGTCTGAGATAAAAAGGGAGACATGATATGAGTATTCAGGCACATAGAAGAGAGCCATAAGTGTTTTCCATTGCCACTGAAACCACAAATCACAAAAGTTTGATACAAAATTAAATATAAGGGGGAAAAACCCTTATTGATGATAAAATCTGTACAAAATGGAATTCCTATAGAAATTAGAGATTCTTTATTTATGAAGGTTTTTAAGAAGAGGTCAGACAGTTCCTCTCAATGGTTTAACTGGTCTTCCTGCCTACTGCAAAGAATTGGACTATATCAGGGATGGGCTGCTGAGGGTTCACAGGGGTTCAGGAGAGTCCCTAGCAAAGATACTGTGCAGTTCAGAGAACCCTCAAATCCCACTCCTGACTGGCCCCACCCACCCCCCTCCCCTCCCAAGGGTCTCCACACAGCCCATTTTGGATCCCAGGTAAGTGCAGGGCCTACACAGAGGCTTGGAGAGGGTGAAAAACAGACCTCTCAGAAGTTTTGGCAGGCCTGAAATAGGCCTGTTTCTAGCTTCCAAAGAGCCTCTGAAGCCCGGGGAGGCTGTTTTTGTCCTCCTGAAAGCTTGAGGAAAGCCTCTGGAACCTGGATAGGGCAAAAAAGACTGCCTTCCCACTGTGGTACAGGAGGCCGACTAGGTCACTCCCACCATGGCCACACCCATCCAGCAACCGGGCAAAGAATCCGTTGCTAAAATTTTTGAAGCCCACCCCTGGACTATATGATTCTTGTGGTTCCTTGCCTCTCATAGAATTAAAAAAACAACAACACCAAAGCATTTTCTACTGAAATCCTCTCTCATAGAATAACAAGAGTTGGAAAGGACCTTGGAGGTCATCTAGTCCAATCCCCAGCTCGAGCAGGAGAATCTACTCCAAATATTAGCCTCTATCTAGGATCAAACCCACAGCCTCCTGATTGTGAGACAAGAGCTGCACCTCTAGGCCATCAGATCTTAGATTAGAATGTGATTTCTAATCAGGCCCAGGCCCTGTTGAGAAATTGGAATTTCAGGCTATGATACACTAGGAATTTAAAAAAGAAAGAAAGGAAGAAAATAAACTTTTCCTGAATGGTGACAGTAGCAAACCCTTCAACTGTTGTCTATGGAGATCTTCAGTCATCCAGGTCATGGTTGTCCCAAAGGTACTTTTTTCAAGAGGCAGCTGGATTTTCTGGTTTTTGAAGATGTTTCGTTTCTCATCCAGGAAGCTTCTTCACTCTTGCCAACAAAACAACATGGGCATTTCTGTAGAACTCACTACAAAAAGAGTTTACCTATGCTGCAATGCTCCATTGTAAAGGACTGATATTGAGAAGAACTCAGTGTCTAGCTGACTTTATATTCAGAAGCACAAATATCTGCTGAAATCTCTGTAGCAATCTCACATTTTTGCTTTTGCTTTTGAGGTGGAAAAGCTCTGTAATTCACCCTTCAAGTGACAAAAATCCACCCACAAGGATGTTCCTATACAGCAGGGATGTCAAACTCAAGGCCCACAGGCTGTATCTGGCCCACTGGATGCTTAGATATGGGCCATGGGACCTCTACCAGTGAAAATGGAGCTCAGGGGGAACCACATGTGCCCTTCAAGTTCCATTTTCACTGGCAGAGGGCTGTCAAAACAAACTAAAAACAAAGCAAAAGGAGAACGAAAGATGGGAAAAGAACAAAGAAGGAAAACTAAGGAAAGAGGGGAAGGAAGAAGGAAGGAAGGGAAGGGAAGGGAAGGGAAGGAGATTATAATGAGAGTGAGGGAGGATCTCAGGGAAGTCCTGCCTCAGCACTTGTTACTATAGGTGCCCCTGACATGAGTTCTGTGTCATGCCCACCATGGCCATGCCTACCATAGCCACTCCCACTTCCTTGTCATACTCACTTTGGCCCTCCAAAGTCAAACACAATGATGCAGCCCTCAATGAAATTGAATTTGACACCCCTGCTATACAGATAGTCTTTATGACCACAACTGTGATCAAAAATTCCTTTGCTAAGCAAGACAGTTGTTAAGTGAGCATTGCTCCATTTTACAACTTTGTTTTGATGTAAATTACTGCAGTTGCTTTGATAGTAACAATTGTTACTTAAGTAAGCGCCTCCATTTTTTTGGCTTGTCAGAAGATCACAGAAGGTGATCACATGACCCCAGGAAATGGCAACTGTTACAAATACATGTCAGTAGCTAAACATCTGAATTCTGATGATGTGACTGTGGGGATGCTGCAACATAAGTGTGAAAAACAGACATAAGTTACTTTCTTCAGTTCCGCTGTAACTTTGAACAGTCCTTAAACGAATGGTTGTACGTTGAGTTAACATGTACTATTAACTAGAAAACACAGTCTCACAGTTTGCTTCTGGGTGCCTTGTTCAGATGTCAAGCTCTCATTCTTTCCTTTAGCTGCTAAAGAATTCTGAGCCATACGGAGGCTACGGTGGGAGGAACACAAATCAGATTAATTCCTGCTGCAGCTAATAATAGTGCTTGATACTCTTTGATTAGATATTTTATTCTTCTCACCTGCGATGAAAATAATACATTCATAATTTTTATGCTGGACTCTCAGGGTTAAATCACTACTCTGTAGGCAAGGACCATAATTTTCATCCATGGGAGGTGCATTATCGCTGTTGGATTTTTATACTGACAGTAAACCTGTAAATGAAGAACTGAGCCTGTTTGGTTTTATTGCTAAGAGGTTGAATCACTTCTGCTTTTGAGGCAGGTAGCATATATGAACGGCTGGTTTGTTTTGCATATTGATGCCAACAGGAGGAAAAAAAAAATATTTTTAAAGCAATCGATCACTCTTGTAGAAATGGCTAGTAGATATCATTGTGTAAAAATAAAAGGTTGAGGCTGTAGTGCTGTTATCTTCTATTGTGCTAAAGAGAGTCAGAAGTCAACATCTTTTCTGTTCCTTTCCCTTTTTACCCCACATTTTTTCCTTTTCCCTTTTTCCTCCCTTGGTATTCCATTATTTCCGTGTTCTTTGTATTTTGTAGTCTGTTAAACTAATAAAATTTTCAAATAAAAAAATCAATCACTTATAGTAAGCATAAAAACTAATAGTACAGCATATAATGAACTGTAAAAAATGATTAAATTGCTTCTAGACTTGTTCCTACACTTATTCATGTCACATCTTCGGCTATAATACTTTTGTTGGTATCCAATGAGAAACAAACTGTTCGCAAGATACACTGGGCAAAATCAGAATCAAATATAAAAATACTTCATGGCACCAGATGTTCACTAAAAATCTACACTGTGTGTATGTATCTTAAAGCAAAGGAATTTCAAGCATATTTTGCAAATGTTTGTTGGGGAGGTTTGTGATTCCAAAACATGTTGAAAAGGTGATCCCTGGCATTTATTGTTGGAATTCATTGTTGGAATATATATTTTACAGTAGTATTTAGCCAGTAGATGGCAGTGTTTACAAGTTTGGACCTATGGTATAAATCTTGTTAGGAATATGAGTCACCTAACAGCTATTTCGGTTAGAAATATATAAACCAGGATAAACATTTTAAAACTGTATTTTTAAGAAAATGCAAAACTGTAATTAGGTGTGGTTTCTCAAACGGCCATAAGATGGAGCCAGAAACCTGGGTTATTTGGTCTGAGTCTCAGAAGAGAGTGTGAGTGTATTTNTGACTGCTATTTCTGGATTTGATGTAAGTTTGTTACTGAATTGTTTTTGACACTGGAATTTGTTATTGGATTATCCCGGGATTGAAAAACTGACTGATTTACCTGTGAATGACTTTGGACTGCTTATCTTGAACTTTGCTTAAACTTTCTAGAAGTGAAAACCTACATTTACTGTACAGTGTATCTGTGTACTGTGTGTCTATTATTCAAACACTACTCTCTATACGTCTCCCTGTACGCGCTCATTCTCCTAAAAGTGGAATTACTTCAACAGATCTATTCTATTTTGAGCCATACGGAGGCTACAGTGGGAGGAACACAAATCAGATTAATTCCTCTGTATGGCTCTATTCTAGGAAGTTTCCTGTTTCCTGTTATAATTATATAGTTGAGCAGTGAAGCACATGGTGATTGTATTCTTAGTTTTCTCTGTGTGGTGATTTTTATAAACAGAATTTCTAACATTTATAAATTAAATTAAAACAACTATTTGAAGAAATGAATAATTAAACCTAAAAAAAGAGAGAAAATGTACTGAATTAGACAAGTAAGCAATCATTAGCTCTTGCTGCTGCATATCTCCTGGCAGATAGATAGGTGTGTAATATTGATTGCAAGCATCTAATTTCAATTGCTATGTTATGTTAGATCTAAGCTTAGTCAAATGTCAAATAACTACATTTTAGATACTTATTTTTTCTACATGACAGTTTTCAAATCCTGGTTCTAATATCCATTATTGGCTCATCAAGATAATATTCCAACATAAATCCCTCAGTTGTTTTTGTACTGTATTTAAGATTCTGATTCTGACAGAAAAACAACATCAAGTAGTTTTTCTTAAAAATTCATAAATAGATGCATCTATTTGGAAAATACAAGTTTTCACTCTGAAACCTGTTTTATTAATTTCTATGTAACTTATTTGGCTCCTTAAAACTTCCTTAGAAGCATACAAGACTGCAGGTTGAATGCTGTGCTCTCTCTCAAAAGTGAGTCTCCGAAATCTATTGCTGTGATGTTCTGTGGCCAAACTGGGAAACTATTTAGTTATGAAATTTATTTGCTTCTCATCTTGCTGCAAGACATCTCTGGGTGGCTTACCATATAAAAAACAGTAAAACTATAACATCAAGAATACAAAATTATAATTAAAAGAATACAAAATTATAATTAAAAGAATACAAAATTATAATTAAAAGAATACAAAATTATAATTAAAGCCCCTGTCACACTGCACCAACGGATGGAAAGAGGATGTAAAATGGAGAAAAACATCTGCCATCCATTGGTGAACGCGATGCTTCCGTTTTGTACTCAATGCATACGTTTTGCTTCCTCTTTATCCGTCCAGCATCCGTCTATTGACGTTTCATCCGCTCAGAGGGTTTTGAGATGCTCAAAACTTTTGC
>BHFT01032309.1:0-15286 GCA_004320025.1 Laticauda laticaudata
GAGAGCGAAGTGAGGCCTTCCTGGAAGGTGGCAGCCAGGCCAGCTCAACCAACCTGACCAAACCAGGAGGGAGCGGCAGAGCCATCTCAACCGGCTCAAGAGACTCAGGCAGAAGTGGCATGGCTGACTCACCCTTCCAGGAGGTTCCATGGAGAAGGTCGAGAGAAGCAGCGATCCCGTCCGCTTGAAGACCAAAACAAGACTGAGCCGCGCAGGTCAACTAGAACTAGGAAAAGCCCCACCTACCTACGCGACTACGTCACCCACGTTGGACTGAACTAAAAGGGGAGGTGTGTTCTGTATGGAACTTGGTAGGTTCCAAGTACTTCATTCTGATTGGCTGAAAAGGCCACTTACAGATTGGTTCTCTGGGAACCATTCCGGGAAGTCGCCAAACGATGTGAAGAATTAAATAACTGTCATTGGCCACAAGCCGGCAGGCTAGCCACTATATAAAGGGCTGCCGCGGCTCGCGCTATATTCCGTTTCTTTACCTAGTGGTTTGAAATAAAGAGTTGTTGTTTGTAACCTGGTCTCACGTGCTTCTTTCCGGATGAAACACTTAGCATCTGGACCTAACCCATTTAAGGCTAGTATCAGGTCCTTAATTTCCTGAAAGGAACTAGTAACCAGTTCTGGGTGTTTTTTTTAATAGTGAATATCATGTGATTTTATCAGAACACTTACATGTTTCCTATTTTCTTCAGATTAGGTAAGATCTTGAGGAGGAATTTGTTTGTCATGTCAGTCTCCAAATCATTTTGCTTTGCCTTTGGCATCCCAACTGATGCCTTTATAGGAAAACAAATTATCAGAAAAACTATTCTCCCCCATATAAAATCTCTTTTGTATTAAATCTGTGAGAAAAACCTGTGGGATTTAGGGAATCTCTATGTGAATTTTCCAAGGGTTGTAAACAACTACAATATTAGTTTTATTTAATATAGGTGTATAGCAGTATATTTAGAGGCACATGTGAAGACTCACAGTTTATATACAGGTTATGCTATTACATTGAATATTTTTACCACCCAAGTCCAATTTTTTTAGCATGAAATGTCACCCCAGGCCCATCTTTGCTTTTTTTTTTTTTTTAGAGCTTTGTGAGTGATTTGATCANTTTTTTTTTTTTTTTGCAGAGCTTTGTGAGTGATTTGATCACTCTAGGAGTGGGAAATGCTTCTCTGTCCACTCTACATAGGTCTCCAGTTTGAGCAATTCTTCAACCACTATTGTTTTGATCTATGAGAACAATATATATTGATTAGAGACTGGACATGAAACTCTGTAAGGCTGAAGGGCGCTTCTTTTATTGAGAGCAGATTCCCTGCTTGCTTCATTTTCTTGTTATGAGCCTCACAAGCAAAGATTAATGATAGCCTTTCCACTTGTTTAAGCAGCTGATGTCTCAGCCCTGGATTCCACCTGAGGCTCCCTGCTGGACAATAACAATAGACCATTACAGAACTAAGGAAAAGAACTATTAGTATTTTCAAAGCTTAGATTTTTAGGCAGCTTAAACAAAAGGTAGAATTTCTAAGACTTTCAAAAAGCCTTGAACAGATTGTAAAATATCTCTACCTTTGCATATCAGAAAACAATTAAGTAACCTATGTTGGAAAATTAAAGTTTTCCCATTTTAAATAAGAGCATATAAATACTCTTGTATAAAACCAGGCAACAGAAGTATAATGTACTTTTAGAGCATTTATTAGATTGGCATCTTATATGAAGGAATATATTTTGCATTATTAAGATCTAAATATTGATATTTATTAGTACAATTTGTTTTCAGATATGGTATTGAATTTTAGCTCCATGGGTTATAGCCAACATGAAGTGACTACCAAATTAAGTGAATGCAGAACATTTTGAGAGAAAACATGGAAAGATGGCTTGCAAATAATTTGGAAATTATACAGAGGCTTGTAAGTAATATTTCATGCTAGGGTAAAAATATAAGAGAAACCCTGAAAGATATTGATCAGGTACAGATCAGGGTTGAGCTGTATTCAGTTGTCATTCCACCATGGAATAGCCTAGGCACCAGAGTACCATATGTAAGTATGAATACACAGCCAAATGAGGTTGAGAACTCAAGAAACTTATGTTTGAAATGGCAGACTGCTTAAAATGATATCTAAATCGTCAGAAGCCATGGTCCAGAGAATAAATTGTCTGTTCATGCTCTCTGGCTTATCAGGCTATGAATTTGCAAGCATAACAGATGAAGTTCTGAACTGCAAATAATTGTGAACTGGGGTGTGTTTTTGGAATCAAATTTTTCAATTAATAGAATCTGCTTCTAGCACAAAAAATGCTTTGAAAATAAAACGGTGTTGGTAAAGCTACATACCACACTCTGCCAAAGCAATTGTTACAGCTCATTCTAGGTTAGTGACATAAAATATATTACCATTGTCTACACCAGGTTGTCAAAATTCAAGGCCTGGGGGCTGGATAATTAGTAAATTAGAGAACAGCCAAGGGGGTAATACTGATGGTTTTTGTTTTCTTTTAACTTTAATAGTGGAAATAACAGCATTCTGGACAAAATGTTAAAATGACGCCAGAACAAATAACAAAGTCAAATTAGTGTCATGGACTTTAAGAGAGTTGATTTTAACAGACATAGAGCTTGGCAAGAATCCCATGGATGAAAATTTTAACAGGAACACAACCAAGAAGCTTGGAAAACTGAAAACTGAGATCATAAATGCCCAGTCTGTTTCTAAATTAAAAATGAACTGTTCCATCACATTTTGCTTTTCTTGACATCCAAAATGTCACAACTATAATACATTGATCTTGAATTCAGAAATGTAAAGTTATATTTATGCATCTATACAGGGCATGTATTTAAGCCACTTCAAAAGTCCAGGACAAATGCCTCTTTCCCACAGTGGTACTTATGTACTTTAAGTAAACTGAAAATATCTCTGGTGATTGACAGCATCTAAAAAGGTGATTTGGCTTACATGTGATTTATTTCATAGGAGAATCTGGCTATTTTGCATGGGCCAACATGTGCATCACCCTTTCTACCATTACCCTTTCTCAACTATCAACTAAATGCTGTATTTTTCCCCATATTTTTATATTTTTTCATCCTACCTTTATTATTTTTATAAATAACTCAAGGTGGCAAATGTACCTAATAGTACTTCCTCCTTCTATTTTGTCTGCAAAAACCACTCTGTGAAGTCAATTGGGATGAGAGATTGTTCTCAAAATCTCAGATACCTGAACATTCAGAAACTAAATAGAGAAATGGGCAGCTGAACTGTAAATATTAATTCTTAGGTCATCTATACTTTTTCCCAAGCATATAATGGAGCCTACCCAGCTGCATAAATTCAATCTTTTGAACCTCGTATGAGTGGATAGAGTTAAGGAAGATGGAAACAAGAATAGTAGAGTCTTCAGCTTCTGCCCATATGTTCTTGCAATTCCACAATATTTCCATCACTGCTAGAATAAGCTAGCATAATTTCGGAGTGCTGGTCAATTAGATCATTCCAGTTCAAATTCCATGCTAACAGCTAAAACTCAGTAGCATATTTCTATATCAAATAATTATCCAATTGTAGGTGATGTATTTCACATTTGGCAATCACTTACTTGTCCGGCTACTCAAAGCTAACTCTCAGACATGCTACACTATTAGCTTAATTGTCAAACTTTGAGCTGTTTTGAATTAACTCCCTCCATCTTCAGTCTAATTACAAATGTCACATGGGCTTGGTCAGTGGAGAAATAATTTGGTCTGAAGATGTATAATTCACATTAAATGAAAAAGGGATTACATTTGCTTGGATTTTCACCAAATTTGTGAGCCAAAGAGATTGGATTTTAGTGTTGTGGGCCTTCAACTGTTGCAGCAGTGGTTGTAAGGAATTGAGATGGGACTGATACGGGATCATACCAGTATGAACAGTAAGGGTTGTCCTATCTGGTAGACCAGCTGGTCATCACTACCTCCTTTCATACTCAATTTGTGACATCATCCATTAGTTATCTAATTTAGTTACCTAAGTTTATCACTGCAGTAGTTAAAACTAGATACCATTTAAGCAATTTAACCTGATAGCTCAATATCTTTGGACTATTTTATTTTTGTTTCCCTTTTCTTTCCTTCCTCTTATATATCCCTAAATTATGATTATAATAAACAGTTAAATTTGTATTAAACAATCAACATCAAAATATCCAAGGTAGAACTTTCTTAATTTAGTGTACACCTCTATTTTATCACATTTTAATTGCTAAATGTTTTAATAATATAATAGATTGTTGTGCAACAATACAGCATTATACGTACTTAACAATCAAACATTTGTTACAATTTTTTTCTGCATTATGTACTTTATATGTGGTCTGGTATTCTAGTTCTTACCAGCTATTTTTACTTTTCTTTTCCCGTCTCCTCTCTTTTCTGTAAATTGTTCAGCTCAGGATAAAATTCCTCTCTCCCCTTGTAATATTATTACCAGATTGTACTCACATCTGGACACTGACCATAAAAAAAATCTCAATTTGATTTAGAATATCTAAATAATCAGATTGAATCCAGTGAGTTCGGAAACTAGGAAACCTAACTTGATTTGAAAGTAAAAAGTAACAGAACCAAAGACAGAAAAGAGTTTTGAAACAGTCTTCAATATGGATAAGTAGTCAAGACAGGTTTGAGACCTGAATTGGGATTTAATGTTTCCGGTGACAACTGAATAAAGTTTGGTCCTTCCAGAGAACTAAGCTTGTTTTCCTGCTTTCAAAAATGTTATCTATGAAATATGGCAATAATGCAATAATGGCAAATTCAGATGTCACACTGAAACATAAATCTTTCAACTTGCATTTTCTTTCTCTTCTGAATACTTTTAATGAAACAATTTTACACTACCAAAGATAATACAAACCATAGTCAGAAATAAAGAATAGAAAGATACAGAAAACAGAAGGATAGAAAACTTTAATGAAGTGACTCCTGATCCTCCTTGCAACAAGTATACACAAATTAATATTTTCCTATTCCTATAATGTTACATATTCAACTTCCATTTTATTATAACATTAATTTAGAAGTTGTGAAGGAAAATACGTCAGAACAAATGAGTCTGGTGATTCTTCTTTACTTGCTTGTTTCCTTCTGCATATTTTAAATATTCTTTTCAAAGTTTAGAATGGGGTTTAGAATCTCAGATTTTATGTCAACTCACTTTAGCTGCTAAATTAAAGTGTTGGTCACAAGCTACTCATTATTACCCATGTACAAGTCATTGTCTACATATTGTCTGAAGTCATAATCAGGATTTTTATTGAGTGTGGATATGGGAGGAAGAGCAGCTACCAATGCAATCCAAGATTTGAATAGTCAAGATGGAGATTTACAATGCAAGTTCAGAAAAGCTAGGGAATGTGTTCATTCTGAAAATCAATAACATAATCTAGAACAGGGCTGTCAAACTTGTGGCCTGTGGGCTGGATGTGTTACGTGCTGGCTACACCTATGCCCAGTTCAGCAAAGCGGTAAAGTCACAATAATGACTGCCATAATGACACAAGTTTTACACGCCGATCTAGAACAAGATTTACAAGGCATGGATAATACAGAAATTATTTTAATACTTCTCAATCTCAAGCAGAAAATTTTTCTGCTAGAAGTACCAATCTTTTCCTAAGCCAGGCCAGGATAAGCATCTGCATGAAAATAATTCAGAGAAATTCTCCTATTTTCTTTTCCTTTCAGATTTTTGCCTCTTGAACTAGAGACACATCTGCTTTTGAGGACTTGGAGGATGGATCTCCTGGTGAAATTAAGCAGAAGTCTTGCTAGTTGCACTGTCAGGACCACTCCCAACTTCCATGCTCAGACTTAACTTTTTAATTTCAGACCCGTTGCAGGTTCACCCTTCTTAAAAAGGTTTATCTGAGGTGTGCTTAAAATATTTCAGGATGCTTTCTGGTGAACAGTCCTAGTTTTGCAGCACAAAAGACCTTAAGCATACCTATTCTTTAATGGATATTTTTGAAGGAAAGGATATGTGAAGCTTTTGTGGAATGAAAGTAGAACATTATCTGGACTCTTTTTACAATTCAGTGAAATAAGGTAAGGCAATTAGGTTACAAAAACCACATCTGAAACATTGCCTCTTTTCAGTTCTCATTCCATGATATGTAATAATAAGGCTAATCCATTTTACTGTTATAGTTTATCTGAAATGCATCTTGAGAATACCAAGCTTTATTACTGGTCCTTGGTATTTTTGCAAACCAAAAAAACAGAAAAAGAATTTTGGTTTATGTCAAAAACATAAGGCAATTATGAGCTTTCCTTTTTGTTCCGTCCGGAAAAGATGCACGGTAGACCGGGTTCCAACAAATAACTCTTTCTTAGTTAACAGCAAACAGTAACAGAACATTGGCTCAAGCTGCGGCAGCCCTTTTTATAGTGGCTTGCCTGCCGGCTTGTAGTCAATGACAGTCATTTAACTTTGCCGCCTTTGAGCGGCTCCTAGGATTGGTTCCTAATGAACCAATCCTTTACTGGCCTTCCTGGCCAATCAGAAGAGACTACTTGGAACCTTCCAGGTTATACAGAACACTTTTTATAGAATATAATTATATTGATATGCACTCTACTTATCCCAAGTCAGAAAGCAATTTTGAGGGAAACATAGTTCCAATACTGAAGCTGAGATTCTCTAACATAAAGTTTTCAGGTCCCTTCCCTGGACTTTTTCAACCAAATCTAAACAGCTTTTAAAAATAAGTTTCTGAAAAAGCTGAAAATAGGGTTTCGGTCTGTTCCAGTCCTGCTGACTTTGTAACATTGGCAAATGTGTCAGAATACATTTATGGGCTTTAGCAAATGCTTCTGAGAGGGTTCTATAGAAAGGAGATAGAGAATTATTATTTGAAAATTGATCAGCGACAACGGCCTATCTTTTCAGAAGTCTGTTCAGGTAGACTGAAAGATGTTTTAAAAAGTATTTTCAAACTATGCAGTTTTCTGTGATAAAGAGGAATAGATAGAAGGAATTGTTCTGTTTTGCACTTTTTGTCCCTAAGTTGTATTAATCAGATCAGAACTGGGTCACTTTACCAATCAGAGTGCTTTTTGAAAGAATATAAATAAAATATAACTTAGTACTCTCCAAGCTTGTCGTACTCTCCAAGCTTGTACTCTCCAAAGTTGTACTCCTTAGTACTCTCCAAGCTTGGTTGTTTGCTTGCAGGTCATTTCATTATCCAGCTGGGTAATATCATTGGAGTAGGTAATAACAGTCTAGGTAATAACATCAGAATAAAATGTAAATTGGAAATGACTGTGAGAAAATGAATTGATGTGTTGTCAGATTGCTGTTTTTTTCATGTATTGTTTTTCTGAACTTCATATGCAAATATTAAAAGAAAAGGCTCCCTCACCTCAACTCATGTCTGGATAGGGTTTTTTTGAGTGGCAGTAAATATTTGGTCATTATCTTCTTTTATTTTTTACTGGGCTTCTCAAAGCAATGTATGATATATAAGGCTACGAAAGTACCACAATATAAAACCATGCAGCAAATTGCTTTGATGAAAAGTGTCATAGTGCATATTCTTTCTAATCTTTTCCTCTCCAAGTGTTTTTAGAAGTAAAGGGAAAAAATCATTGGATTCATGAACTACTGCACAAGAAAAATTATCATTTGATAATAGGAAGATAATCAGATCAGTTTCCCTTTTAGGGCATTTGCAAAATTTCGTTGTGGATTGCAAAAAAATGGAGTGTGACTCTGAACAAGTTGACCACACATTATTGAAACAACAATTGGTGAACTTCAGCTTACAAAAGAAGAGGAATAAAACAATGGAAAGGAAAGATCTTTTATAGGATTTTTAAAAAGTGGAATGAGAAATTATAGGGCTGTGAAATGGTATCAGAATTTTGGGATTAATCTGTCAAAGGAAAACTGGATAAGTTTTACCAAGAAGAGCTACTTGGGAAAAAAAAATGAAAAAACACACTTTTCAAAAATGACAACAACACACTGAATATAGTTATTGTATTCTTGTTAAAGATCAGTTAAATACTGATAGGATTATAAATATACCTCTAATTTACCCAGAACGTTTGCAATTTTGTTGAGTTACATTGCTGATCTTACCAGTGGTGGTGTTCAAAAACTTTTACCACAGGTTCTGTGGCTGTGGCTTGGTGAGTATGGCCATGTGACTGGATGGGCATGGCTTTTTTTGCAGCCCCTGCCCGTTTTTGGGAGCTTCTCAGCCACAGATGAGCTGGGGGGGTGTTTTTGCCCCCCTAAGGCTCCTCTGGGGTTCAGGAAGAAAAGGAACAGAGCATGGGAGAGGCATGCAGCACTCCTCCAAGTTCCATTTTGGGAGCTTCCTAGCCTCAGAGAAGCCTCGGCGGGGGTGGGTTTTTGCTCCCCTAAGGCTCCTCTGGGGCTCTGGAAGGCAAAAAATGGAGGGGGGGGAGCTGAGTTTGCTTCATTTTTTGCCTTCCTGGGCCTCAGCAAGGGGAATCCCAGCACAGCTGATCTTATCTACAGCTGATTATTGGGAAGGAAAAAAAGAAATACTTGAGGCGCATGTCAGGCAGGTGGACGGGGTGAGCGAGCATCGGGCGGGAGGGCAAGTGGGTGGGGGTCATGGCCAGCCAGAACTTAAGCCCATGTCACACTGAACCAACAGATGCAAAGAGGATGGAAAACAGACAAAAAACGTTGCCATCCGTTCGAAAACGCTATGTACTCACTGCCTCCGTTTTGCTTCCTCTCTATCCATCAGGCATCGCGTTTATTGACGTTTCATCCGCTCCAACAATTTTGGGCTTGCCCTAAACTTTTTGTCGTGTAATATGTATCCAGTTCGTCCCGTTCTGCATTCTGTCTGATCGCATTCCGTACTGCATCCGTTACGCATCCGCTATATCCGCTTGGCATCCGCTGCGCATTCCGCGCAACTCGCATCTGCCCGGATGCAGGAGGAAGAAACGGAACAGACGTGGAACAGATGCAGAACGGATGCAGAATGGATGCAGCACGAAACAAAGCGTTTAAAGCGGAAAAACATTCGCAGAGGGACCTATCTCAGATATTAAGGATTCTAGAGGATGCCAAGAGGATGCCTAGAGGATGCAAAGGGACACCTATACTGCCAAGAGGGGGAGCAACTCGTCTGCATTTCACTTTCAGACCAAGGAGCCCACCTGTGGCAGACCTCTGCAGCCTTCATTCTGACTCTTCCTCTTCCACGCATCCAGTCATGTCCACCGGGGATATACCACAGTCCTTTGGCAGCCACCATCCTTCTGCAACAGTACGAAGCCATCTACAGCTCTGTGAACTCTACTACGGAAAAAAAGAGGCAGCAAGAAGCATCTGGGTCTGAAAATGGATCAGGAGAAGAGCAGGAGTATGGGACCTGGTACCAACAAGCTGATGTGTGAGCCCAGGAACGAAACACATCGGGCATCCAGAACTTCAGGAGGATGCTCCAGCCATGTTTGATGAATTGTGCAGTGGCTGACACCCCGGGTTGACAGGCAAACCACCAACTTCCGCCACCTGGAAACCTGAACTACAAGGTGGCACGACTTCTGCCGCCACCTGTGCCTCAGGGACACCTACAAAAGCATTGCAGTATGGCTGAGGGTGCCACACAACACATCAGCCTTTGGTCAGAGAAGTGGTGCAGGGCATCATCGAGAATACAAGGTAGGAGCTCCTCCAGTTGCCCTCCACTGCAGAAGGATGGAAGAAAGTTGCAGAGCGTGGTATCAGATGGTGAACTTCCCACACACCGTTGGAGGCATCGATGGCAAGCACATGGCCCTGCAAAGCTCAGCCAAGTCAGGGTCCACTTATTTCAACAACAAGCTTCTTCAGCACGGTCCTCTTCGCCATGGGTCGATGCTGACTACAAATTCATGTACATGATACTTCAGGCTACGGTCATCTTCAGATGCCCAGGTATACAACGCCAGTGCACCTCGAGAGGAGGGCTGAAGGCAACCCCATCATGGCTCCCAGATCCACGAACCCTGCCCTAATCGACACGCAAGATTGTGCCTACTTCAATCGTGGCGGATGACGCTTCTCCCTCAGAACTACCTCATGAAGCCATTTACACTGTCCAGGACTCCTGACCCAGTGAAGAGGAGGATCTTCAACTACAGACTGTCCAGGCAAGGCGGTGGTGGAGAACGCCTTTGCATCCTGGCCAAAACAGGTTCAGTACTTCTCACCCACCATGCAGCATCGCCAACCCAGAGACCGTGAGGAGGATCGTGGAAGCTTGCTGCATTCCTGTACAATCTCATGCGCACCCGCTACCCAGGCCTTGCAGAACAGGCTCTGGCACCATCAACAAGCAATGGCGGACATGGAGCCTGGGGAATGAGCCAAGGGCGAAACTGATTCGACACTCAGGATGTGCAAGGCCACAACAGAGCCTCACGGGAAGGAAAGAAGCAGCACAACCTCCTGAAACACTGGTTGCAAACTCCCCAGATGGAGCGGTTGCGTAGTGGCAAGAAGGAGTGGTAGATGCTTAATGATGCTTCCTTCAGCCTGCTCATCACACGGATGAATTTGGCATGTAGTTGGGTGGGCCTTACAATGACAGGGCATTTAATAAAGAGATTGTGTTTGTGTTCAAATGTGTGGGATCAATGCCTTACATTTTGTTATGTAAAAAGGCTAGGTGTCCACCTGGGAGGTAGACCATACAGTCCCATCGATGCTTGCACTGGAGGTTTATCTATCCCAGAGCTATTAGCCATCCCAAAGGTACCCTCTCATTCCACAGGTATCCCTGTCCACCCCACTGCTATCTTAACCATCCCACAAGCATGACAAAGGACTTAAGCCAATTCTAAAAGTTTCCACCAAGACTTTATTAAAAAAGAAATGAAGCAAGTGTGTGAATCCAAAGATAAACTTTATTGAACAAGCTGTAAAAAAAAAAAAATGACCCAAGTCTAAGTGTCCAAATAAGTACAACAGGTACAGCTACCCGTCTCGTGGCACCTCTTCTTGTCACTCGGAGTGTTCTGTGCCAGTCTCAGGGGTGAAGGGTGCAGGCTGCTGTGGTGGTGGGTGGTGCTGAGTGCCCGCCCCAGAGGACAACAGGGACGGTGTGTTGAGGAAAGGTTGTCGGACACTGGTCAGCCCTGTGATGCTGAGAGTTGTCTGCCTCTGCAGCTTTCGGGGGTTGAGGAACTGCGTGGGTGGCATCATGTGTGTGGTGGCATCACTGTCATCGGTGGCTCATTTTTGGGGTGGCCATTGGTGGCATAGTGGAAACAGTGGCCAACGGTTATCGTCCCGATGACTCTGTGCCTGGACTGGGAAGGGCCTGCCTGTGCTACTTGAACCTGCTGGTAAGCCCGATAGCCTGGTAGGTGAGGCCTGTGGGAGCCTTGAATTGGAGGGACATCAGTCGTGGGGTGGAGGGCAGACCTGGGACTGGTGGGAGCAGTTCCTTCTGTGTCTGAGGGTTGTGAGCGGCTCCGTGACCTCCGGTTCCTTGCACCAGCTGTACTGTGGATCGCCATTTCTTGACGGTCTGGTTTGTAATTAGGTGAGGAAGGGCTTGCTGGTTGAGGATGAGTCGTTTTTTGGTGACCAGCTGAGAGAGAATCTATGCTGCGGCGGATGGTGGTCCTCTGATCTTCCAGCAGGACAGTTGGCTCTGCCCCTCTGCTGTCCGGCTCTCTTGCTTTCTGCGGGAGGCGGACTGGGGGGTGTATGCGCTTAGGACTGTTTGGGTGACTCGATGTCTCCTTCTCCCACCGCACCAGGATCCCTAGATCCACCACGCTTACCAACCTGTCTGCGGTGTCTCTGCCGTTGGCACCCTCCACAGAACCTGCTGGAGACAGGAACTGACTCTCCGGCCGGAGAGGACTGCTTCTCAGCGCTGCCGGAGAGAGAGGATAGTGAGGAGCGGGCTACTGGTGCTCCTTGTGGCAGGACCTCACCTCCAGGAAGCTGCACCTGCCATGATGTAGGCTCTCTCTATCGTCAGCTTCACAGTAGCCTGGGCCACGATTTCTTGAGGTGCAGCTTCAACCGCTACCAGGTGTTGCATTATGTTTCCACAGCCGAGGAGCACCTTCCGAAGTGTAACCCATACTCTCTGCCTCTCTCTCCAAGCAGCGCTGCTTTCCACTTGGTGTCCCTGTTACAGCCGGGTGTCCCTTCCGCCACAGATAGTCGTTCTCTCTCAGTCACTACAGCAACCTCATCATCGTGCGTCCTCCTCAATATGTATTTGCCTCCTCTCCTTGTCGCATACGCCTCTTCCCCTTTTGGCTGGACCAGATGGGCCCTCATCAGAGGGCTCCAGTAGTAGGGGGGCTGCTCCTCCACACCATCAGCAGCAGCACAGCAGATATCATCATTCATCATCATCATCATGCATCATCATCATCATCATAATCCCCACCAGCAGATCACATCATATCATCATCATCATCATCATCACTCATCATCAGGATCATCATCACAAGCAGCAGTAGCAGCGGCAGCAGGAATCAGCAGCCAGTCCAGGACCAAAGCAGGCCAGATCAGCAGCAGCTAGAGTCAAGCCACCGCAGGTCCAGCAAGTCCAGTGAGGCACGAGCAGGACCAGGATAGAGCAGACGAGCCAGTACGAGCAAGACCAGGAGCACGACGCAGGACGAGCAAAGTCCAGGGAGCCCGAGCAGGATGAGCACGACTAGGAGCAGCCTTCAACAGCGTAAGCCAGCAGAACCACCACCGCCAGGAGCACTTCACACGAACGCTCCCAGCAGAAAGCAGAAGTCAGGGCAGGGTGGGGAGGTGGCCCATGTCCCTCTGCCAGGGATGGCGCAGGCTGCCTGAGGCTTTCGCTTCCTCCCCATGGTTGTGGCGGTTGCTAGGCTGGGCAGGGGAGGCTGGAGGCACAAGGCTGGCAGGAAGCGCTGGCAGGAAGGCTGGCAGGAAACAGGCATGAGGCTGCAGCAGGCACCCAATTGCTTGCAGGAAGCCTGGCAGGTAGGCCTCGGCGCGATCAGAGATACGCTTCCTTTGGACGACTGGAAAGCCTGGCAGGAAGCTGAATGCTGGCAGGAGCAGGGCACAGGCATGACACAAGGCTGGCTGAAGGCATTAGGCAGCAAGGCTGCGAGGCAGGCATGACAGGCAGGCAGGCAGAGAACTCGAAGTGTACAGCAGGCAGGTCTTATCCTCGGAATGGCTGGCCATGTGCTAAGCTGCTTCCATTTATATCCGGGGGCTTACGCAATGCTTCCTACCGCATGCCGCAATTAACGCTCCAGCATCCGTTCTGCTTCGCGTCTGTGTGCATCCTCGGGCTTCCGCTATCGCAATCCACTTTATCTCTGATGCATCTTGCTGTGCATCCGCTTCATCTGTTCGGCGTCGTTCTGCATCCACTGTATCCCATTCCGCGTCCACTTTGCTGCAGGCCCCCGGGAAGCCCTTGCAGGTTGCACCATCTGCCCCATCCGCTTCCATCCACATGTTCCATTCCGCATTTCCGCTGTTGCAATCAGACCCACTCCTCCCTAGCTCGTGTTATCCCTTTTAACGAGCGTATGGATAACAACGGATGGAATATTTTGCTCGTCCGCTGTGTCCTTTTTGCATCCGTTGGCCAGTGTGACATGGGCTTTACAACTGGTTTGGCGACCCACGCCAAATTCTTGCTATTGGTTCACCCGATCCATTGCGAACCAGCTGAATACCACCACTGGATCTTATCCTTGCAGTAAAAATAGTCTTTGGAATATACCAGCCACTTAACAACTGTTTAGCATTATGACAGACTTTAGAAAAGCTACTTATGATGCATTATTGATGTTATTATAACTGCTGCACCTTCCTGTGGTTACATCATTGCATTTCAAGCACTTGGCAACCAGCTTACATTGACGATTGCATGCAGCATCCTGTGGTCACATAACTGCAATTTGTGATGTTTTGACTGTGCTTTTTTGCATTCATTGGATATACTGGATTTGCTTAACAACCTTGTGATTCACTTAATGACCATGGTGACTTTATGAACATTTTAAAAACAATTGTAAAATTGAGTCTGGTCATGTGGTGCCTCAATTTATGATCATAACAATGTATGAGTGAAATTTCAGGCTCCACTGTCATAAATTGAGGACTATTTGTATTAAATGCTTACATGAGATTGGATCTTCACAGCCTTGAATCAGTTTCATTCTGCTATTGTCAAGATTTTTTTTTTTGTTTAATAGGAAAGGATTGAGGACTTGTCCTTGAAAGTAAGTAGTTTCTTTAGGTCTTAGCAGATTATGTAAATAAAGAACTGGTCTTATCTCTGTCATGTCCTATTTTAAGGGCATATTTTCATTTCATTCCTAACAAGCTCTTAAACTGCGCTTATTAAATAGGCTTATTGGGCCTGTTGATATTACCCATCTACTTTGGGCCTTACTGCAATGACTGGGATTTAAGATGTTCTTGAAGGATGATTATATTTGTGCTCTGCGTTCTGCTGAGTGTCATTAAAGAAATTATGAACAAAGCCTCAGCATAAAGTTGAAATTGAAAGATGAATATATAGTATACTATATATATTTAGTTACAAATCTGGGACTGGAACAACTAGTAACCAACAATACCAGACTTAACTGCCTCGATCTCATCTTCTGCAAGAGTTTGAATATAATTTACGGAATACAAACTAAAGAACCCTTTTCCAACAGTGACCACAACATGATTGACTTTTGTCTCAACCTCCGCCCACACAAAAATCATCTCAATGACATAATCCCCAATTATAAATTCAAAAAAGGCAACTATAATCTTATAGACAACGATCTCTCATCCCTTAATTGGCAATCTCTATTCACTGGATGCAATACTGTTGAAAACCATTACAACATATTTTTACTTCAAGTCAAAAGAGTCATCAAACTATATGTACCAATAACAACTCCCCCCCTCCCCCCAAAAAACAGATTATTCATAAAAATACAGAAACTTCAATCCAAAAAGAGATCACTCTGGCAGAAAAACAAATCTGGTCACGTGGCCAACTCCAAAAGCCGATACAAAAATTTATGCCACCAGATGAAGACTGAATGCACCAATTATCACATTAAATAAGAAGAAAACCTTCTGCGCACCAATTCCACCCGCACTTTTTACAATTTTGTAAACAATAAACTCAAAGACTCAAGATCCATCCCACCCCTGATAAGACCTAATGGTAAAGACTGCAACGATGACACCATTAAAGCCAACATCTTTAACAC